>JACJUM010003212.1:4262265-4357207 GCA_020976665.1 Heortia vitessoides | reverse complement strand
GAGTCGAACACAAATGTTTTGACAAAGGACAACAGGCGTCGTGAAAAACCGCGCACGTCTCGAGGTTTTTGCCCTCGGCCGCGGCGCGTCTGGTGCGAGCGAGAGGGCGCCCGTGCGAGCGGGTGGGGGAGAGAAAAAGTGGCGCGAGCGCAGCAATGCTCGCATATCTGGAAAGTGGGGGCACAGATTGTAACTTAACAGACAAGGTACTCTGTGTAAGACAATCGAAACGATTCCTTGGAGAATAATGAATTAAAAAAGAACCTTACGTTGATATTTACTCTGAAAGATGCATCTTTCAAAAAGAACATTAGGAAAAATTGGACATAGCATAATGGTAGTGATAAAAAAGTTGCAGCTTCGAGTCCCGCCTGACACCTGAGACATGTTGATTTTAATTATATATTCTCTATACAAAAAACCTCTCGTAGCTTATGCTCATTCATGCAATCAATAACCGCTATGCAAGATGTCATCCACATATTTTCAAATGTTCAGTGGTTCCGATGTGAAAGAGAGACCATGAATCTACCTGATGGTCTAGCATGAACAAAGTTCATTGAAACCTCACTTTCACCTATTTCTAACGCCAAATAGCTGTGTTACGGTTTGAAGGGTGTGAGAGTCCGTGAAATTACATACTTAGTGATGTGACATCATCTCTGCAAGTGACAAGATTGGCAAGCGCGAGTCATTGTTATCATAATTAGCCATTGGAAGTCCAGTACTGGATCTAGGCCTCAACAAAAAAAAAGAAATATTTGTCAATAATTGCCGCGCCGGGCAAGCGTGGTAATCGCAGAGCTTAGCTTTTGCGACAGGTATGCTGCTGCCCATTCTCGCCTCGTGCATTTGAACTACTCTATTACTGTCCTGAGTCACTTACGATACTTAGAAAGTAACTCCTTGAAACTTAAATTTTCTCAAACATTTTTTGAGGGAAACATACCAATATCAAATTAATTCTATTAATGAACTATTGCAGACGTCTTATGTGAGATCTACCCCACAAATAATCTTTGACATCAAAGCCGAGCTCTGTGACTGCCGCTTTAAAGGTTTCGTACAAGTTTTAAAAAGGTAATAAGGTTTACCTTTAATTGATATATTTTTTAAATTCTAGAAGTAAATCTTTTGACGGGCCCGATGGCGCAGATGGTAGTGAACCTTGTGCGCCAGGTGTCGTGGGTTCGATTCCCACCCAGATTGTTCTGTGTCTGGGTATGTATTTAAGTGGTATATTTTTGATTCCTCTATCGTGTGGCGTCCGTAACACAAGTGCTTTAAGCGACTAACCAAGGAGTCAGGTCAATGTATGAGATGTTGTGGGTCTTTATTCTTATAATTCCGGTCATCCAACAAAAACTCGCTCATATTGGCCGTAGGACGTCCATTGATGGACGTAAGCCTTCATAAGATTTCTGTGAAGACCGATAACCTCTAGCGGGATTCGCATTCAATCAGATCATTCATCGTGAGTGCCCATTCAAGAACGTTAGCTGTTCTGCGTGCTATATGTCATGTCTACATCAAGGAGTAGAAACATGAATTTAAAGTACTTTCCATACAATAAATTTTAACATCAAGCACGCCGGCAATTGTTTTCATCATCGTTACAGCCATTTGTAGTCCACTGCTGGACATAGGCCTCCCCATGAAAGGGAGCAAAAAAATTTAGATAAACGAGTTGGCAATCGCAGAGTGCAGCTTTCGCGGCAGGAATGCTGTTGCCCATCCTCGCCCTGTACATTTGAGCTGCACTGTTTCAGATTGATATACCACCATCTGTCGGTTCTGGTACCTTAGTCGCCTCTTACAACACCTGGTACAGGGAGAGGTACTATTCTACTCTGCCGGTACTTCACGGCTAATTGTTTTAACAATAGAAGATAATGTGGTTGATTCTGTCACAATTTAACTTTATTAATATTTTTATATATAAAAAATTACGTGTCACGGTGTTTGTCAGGGATGATCTTCTACACTAATGAACCGATTTTAATGTCTATTTGTTAACAGTGTACAGTTTGATCCAACTTGAGAGATAGGGTAGTTTATGCCTCAATGTACATGAAGAAGACCACATACGAAGGTTGACTGCATTGGTACCTTACTGTCGACTATTTAGGTATATCGCCAAATAGCAGTGTTCCCATTACTATGTTCCAGTTTGGAGGGTAAAAGAGGCAGTAAAATTACCGAGTAATGTGACAAAATATCTTCAAGTCACAAGGTTGAGAACTCGCTTGTGATATCCTTGTGATATTGCGGGCGTCTATAGGCTGTTGTAACGCTCACTATCACGCGAAATGTGTTAATGTTTATCGACCTGATGCAATAAAATAATCATTATTATCAGTCATTGGAAGTCCACTGCTGGACATAGGCCTCCCCAAGATAGAGGGAATTTCGCCCATAATCGCCGTGCTGGGCAATCGCAGAACGCAGCTTTCGCGACGGTTTCTGCTGCCCATCCTTGCTTTGTGCATTTAAGCTACTCTGTTGTAGGTGAGTATATCTAAGACACGGGGAGATACTATTCTAACTCTGCCGGTACCTCATGGTTTCCAATAAAACAATAAAAAAAATATATACATATTCTTTTTTTAAGATAAACATAGATGTAGTTAATACACGACATCTGTTCAATTAGCTATCTGACTATAAATGTTTAAACCACTTTATTCTTTTTCTATTGGTATCGTAACACCATATTTCATGTCATCTTTTTCATATTACGTTGTTTTGATTTTTGTTGGATATCATTAATTTTCACCATACAAATGCTGCACAATTTATATTTCATGCACACTGACTCCACATTCATTTGTTTATTTAAATACAGGATCTCCAACATGATATATACCATTTTACATTTTCAACAATGAAAGTAATATAAAGTTATGGAGTTAAGTATTGCAACAAATTACAGGAAATTACAACATGCGATAATTTAAAAACAGTCTAATAATAAAAATGAAAAAAAAAAACTTTATTGTACAACAAACATAAAAATACATGAAAAAATCAGTAATTATAAAGTACAATGAGCGGCCTTATCGCAAATAGCGATTTCGTCCAGGCAACCTTTGGATGGAAAGAATGAATGAAACAAGGAGGTAGTAAGATGTGTCAATAAGATCGATAGAAATATATATTGAATATACATAATATAAATAGATTGTATTTATGGAATTATAATTAGATATAACTATAGTGATAGAAAGTGATCTTTCACCAACTATAACTATAAAAATAATAACAATAAAAATTATTGCAGCTTTGGTCAGTCACATTCTCTTATAATACTTAGACATTTATGTAGACTTTGAGAATTGATATTAAGATTAGATTATAAAAGAGTCGAGTTCATGTTTCATCTTCCTGATTTTTTATCAGACAATGTCGACATACAAGAGCAGCTTAATAACTACAGGGTGCGGATGGACAGCAGCATTCTTGTTGCGAAGCTGTGCTCTGTGACTGCCATCACGCCTGCACAGAGCGGATATTATGGGCAAAAAACCTCCTTTCATGGAGAGGCCTATGTCCAGCAGTGGATTTTCAATGACTGGTATGATGATGGTGATGAACTACTGAGATATACCGGCAGAGTAGAAAAGTACCTTCCCCTGCGACAGGTGTCGCATGGGGAGGACTGAGGTAAGAGCAGAGTTCCTATGAAAACTCCTGGTGAAACTGCGATTGCCAAGTGGCTGGTGCACAGCGTGATAGATATGGACAAGATTCCACCTTTTTTGGAGAAATTACTCATATGCAAATGGGGTTATAAAGGTCATCACACAAATAGGTCATTTAGCAACTTGGAAACTAACCACCGTCGACAGACGAACGTTTTACTTTAATTAAATGCAGGTTAGTAACGCGATCCATTGGAAATGACCAGCAAGAAAAACGGGGGATGATTAAACTTTTTGTGGCCTTTATTGAAGACCTAACGGTGTTTAGGTCTCCGATAAAGTAATTATAAACACTGTATTAATACACTTTTTTCTCTACATGCCATTTGAAAGACAAAAGTTGAGAACTTACTAATACTAGGAATGCAAAGGCTTGGATGAATGGATCTATTTTTTTTATATGATAGTTAGTCAGCAAACAAGCATGCAGTCCGCTTGATGATAAACGTGACCAGGCGTGTAATGGCGCGACAGATGGCGGTATATCCGAGACAGTGTAGCTCAAATTCAAAAGGGTGCGGATGGGCAACAGAATCCACGTCGCAAAAGCTGAAAAGTTGGTTAATGGGCAGCAGAATCCCAGTCGAGATAGCTGCGCTCTGCGATTGCCAACACACTTGCCCAGCGCGGAAATTATGGGCAAATTTCCTACTTTCTTGAAGAGGCATATGTCCAGCAGTAGACTTTTAATGGCTGGCAAAATAATAATAATAATTTAAATTGCATTATTTTAATGCTAATGCAATAAATCTTTGGATTTATATTTCGCGGAAGACTGGAGTCTAATCGGAGCAATGATCTGCATGTATTTGAGAGCACCAGGCCTCCAACCCTCTTGTTACAAAACGTTAGATTACATTACATTTTAATCTTATTATAATACACATATTAGAGACTTGTGTGTGTGTGTGTGTGTGTGTGTGTGTGTGTGAGTGTGTGCATGGGGCACGTGTGATGTAGTATAATAATAATAATATATAGTATATTATTGCTAGAAATTCTTCTGTCTTGTAAAGTCCAGTAAAAAACCATTCTCTTACTATTTCTTTGCATTTGTATTCGTTTTTTTATTTAACATTTATTTCTTGGTTAATCCTATTCTTATCCTAGTCTGCTACTATAACAAGAATATAACCATGGCATAATAATTAAATAAAATATAAAAAAGAAAAAAAGTAAAATAATAATAAATACTTTATTGTACACCAATCATAAAAATACATGAAAAAATCAGTAATTATAAAATACAATGGGCGGCCTTATCGCAAATAGCAATTTCTTCGAGGCAACCTTTGGATGGAAAGAATGAATGAAACAAAGAGGTAGTACGAGTCAGTAAGATGGATAGGAAAATATATTAAATATACATAATATAAATAGATTGTATTTAAGGAAATATAATTACTGTATACACACATATATTTTTATTTATTTTATTTAACTTTATTGCACAAAATGTTACAAAATGTACAAATAGCGGACTTAATGCCAGATGGCATTATCTCCCAGTCAACCATTACACAAAACTGAAAAAAAAAAATATATATATATATATATATATAGTGGTGCATGCAATATATATACAAAATAAATAAACGTGGCATACATATTTGTATAAATAAACGCAATAAATGCATATGATATAAAAATATATATAAATGTATATATATATATAAAATAACGTACATCAGAAATAGGGTTATAAAGTTAGAGAAGCAGCATCAGTAAATAAAGTACGGAGACAGCGTTTCAGGTTAAATTTGTTTGGGACTTGCTTAATATTCAACGGAAGCTCGTTCCAGAGTCGTATAGCTGTCACTGTAAAAGAGTTTGTCAAAAAACTAGAGTGATGAGAAGGAGTTAAGAAGTAGTTAAGAGCGAAAGAGTATTAGAAGAACGGAGATTACGTTCGTGAGAGGAAGATAGGAATTGGAATCTGTCCTTTAAGTAAATTGGTATATAGTATACTACGTACAAACAATTTAAAAGCACTTAAGTAAATGCCAAACGTAAATTATACTCAACACTGTACTAATGATGGAAATCAAAGAAAAATCGTCACCAATTCGAAGGGTGCCTTCACAGAGGTGTTTCAGGGAACCAATCAAGACATCAATAGGAGAACCGCAAATGGCTTTATAACAAACCCGATTCCTGGTTTATATTTAGGGTTCGCTAGCGCAATACGAGTACTTACTTCGGCGCAATGAATTTGGCGCCATATTTTGCTATATAACATCACGCAACAACAAATAATAGCGGAGCACCAATCAAAAAATGAGGTAATAACGGGTGAAAATTATACGTTTTAAGGAAAATATGTTGCCTAAAGTCACTATTCATTGATAAATGCAATCATCATATCAGCCATTGAAAATCCACTGCTGAACATAAGCCTACCCAAGCGGAATATTGCTCGTAAATGCCGCGCTGGGCAAGCGGTCACCACGTTGCACATATCCAACGCCAATCGCAGAGCGCGGCCTTCACTGGAGGAATTCTGCTGCCCATCCCCGCCCTATGCATTTTAGCTACACTTAGTCGCCTCTTATAATACCTGATGCAGAGGGAGATATCATTCTACTCTGCCGGTACCTCACTGCATAGTAATAATGTATTTTAACTCTTACCATTGGCCTTCTAAGCCAACTCTAAATAGCTGAAAGAGCTATGTAGAGGGCAATGCTCGGAGTTTCTTTGCGCGATCGAATCAGGAATGAGGAGATTCGTAACAGAACCAAAGTTCTCGACATTGCCCGGCGGATTAGTAAGTTGAAGTGGCGGTGGGCAGGACATTTGGTACGCAGAACCGATGGCCGATGTAAGTCGTAAGTTTCTGGAATGGAGACCACGTACCGGCAAGCGCAGCGTAGGGCGTCAACCCGCAAGATGGACCGACGATCTGACTTAAGCCGCGGGATCGCGCTAGACACAGGCCGCATACAACCGGTCCTATTAGAGGTTATTTGGGGTGACTCATGTCCAGCAGTGGACGTCTATGTTTGATTATCGAAAATGAAGATAATAAAGTAAACATTGTTTATTGACAGATAACTATTTTGTGCTGGTAGCTATTGAGACATCTGGAGTAAGGAATGAGCTTGGAAACTGCTGTATCAGAGAGTTGAAAAGGCATTTGGTTGTGGAGGTAGAACCACCGCTCTGAAGCTTCTCTGGTGCAGAGGAACTCTCTTTCTGTACAGCGTGGACATGTTGCAAGCTTTTTGGGAACCTTTGATTTGGAGATGTCTCGGAGCAGTCATCTTTAAAATTAAGTCTAATGATATTGTTGTATCTTTAATAGATGTATTTGTGTTAATTGATTGAAAGGACATTATTTAGTTGTAAGTTTTAACATTGTATTTGTCACTGATAATATTCTTTTGCCGGTACCACACGGCAGAGCAAAATAGTATATGATATGTTAATGAAGACGATGAATTCTATTATTTAAAATTACATATATGTTCGCATGTACCTTGAAGCTTAGGAAAAGAATATTTGTTTCATCCTGGAAAGCGTACTGAGGGACGCAATGTGAAATTGAGTCTACGTGAACGACGTCTCCGAGGAAAACCTAGTCAAGGTATAGGTACAGTCTTATATTATTATATATATAAGGTAATATTATAAAGATAAAAAATTAGATTGTTTGTTCGTTTGCAGTTTCGAAGCTGAATACACTCTGAAAATACTGGACCAATTTGACAATTTTTTATAAAAACTAACTTTAATAATTGTGTACATTGTGATAAAACTATTAATGATAGAACATAATAATGTATTTCTTATATTAATAAAAAAATTAATAAAAATAATAAAATAAATGAAAAAAAAGAAAGCAATAAAAATCATTACCATTATTATATCCAAACTTCTTTATAAATTTTGAAATACCGCGCGAAGTCGGGGCGGACCGGCTAGTATTACATACATTTTGATTCGATTTGAAAATTGTAAAGAAGAAAATTGTGGCTTAACAAAATATCTTAAACGTCTACTTCCGCACAAATCTTTCCAAAAAATAATTGCGTGTCCTAGTGTTTGTCCGGGGTGAACTTGTGTATAACTGAACCAATTTTTATTAATGTTTGCTTGACGTGTACGATTTGATCCAATTTGAGAGATAGTATATATCTTTATGTATACTCACAATATTGTTATTGGTATTACAATATTTTTCAATAGTAACCAAGTATATTTATGACAAGAAAACTTTACAAACTTGTGAATTATCAGAAATCCGTGTAATCCGGGTAACATTGAACTATATGGGTAACTTTGATCTGTCCTTTTTAAATAATAAATACCATAGGCCTCTCCAAGTGAGGAGGTTTTTGGTCCATGATTCCCGCGCTGGGCAAGCGTATTGACAATCGCAGAGCGCAGCTATCGCAACAGGGATGCTCTTTCGGATGGATATACCGCCGTCTGTCTGTTCTGGTACCCTAGTCGTCTCTTACCACACCTGGTAGAGGGGAGGTACTATTTTACTCTGCCGGTACCTCACAGTTAAAATTTACAGTGACATAACTAAATACGAATAAATGTGATCCCGCCGCAAATTGTAACTTAAGTTTAAATTGCAGATGTAGACGAGTAGGGTGACGTTTGCTATCACAAAGGACAGTATGCCAATTGCTATTATTACGCAATAATAAATTATAATAATACATTCCCACAACATCTTATACATTGACCTGATTCCGTGATAAGTCGCTTAAAGGCACCAGGACTGAGGAATCATAAATACGTACATATATAATTATATAAATATTTGGTGGGGATCTTTGGCGCGCAATCACGATAACTTAAATCTGTTAGTGATCGGTCGGAATATAGGAAGAACCCTTCTAGCATTCGTACTGATCGCACTTCGCCAGTTTTTATCGTGCTCATACTGCCTGGATTCCATTTGGAGCACCTGATCGAAACTATTTGGATAATAAACCTCATTAAATATAATTAAATTGTTTGCAATTGAAAACACACACAGCCGAATGACGTACAACGCCATCTCTTGGTGAGTAGCGGAACGAAAGTTGGAAATTGTGTCTCACTTGTTTTTTTGTCCTTTGAATGGATAAATATTACAATAGTTTTATGAATGTTTAACATAAAACTGTACATTTAACATTTATCTGAATAGTTACATTATACAATATACTATGATTTACAGTTATCTGATATATTTACAATATATGTTAATAAAACTTCATAAGGAATAATTGTGGTTAATTAATTATTAAAATAATTTATTTTTACAAGATAATGTTATTATTGCATTTGATTAATTTCAATTCACTTACATATTTCAAAGTAGCCCAAATGTATAGGGCGAGAATCGGCAGCAGCTCACTCGTCGCGAAAACTGCGCTCTGCGATTGCCAACACGCATTGCCCAGCGCGGCAATTATGGGCAAAAAAATTTCCTATCTTGGGGATATATCTCGGCCTATGTCCAGCAGTGGACTTTCAATACATATTATGCGACTGATATGGTGGTGGTGTGTGATACTTAGAAAAAAAACAAATAAACATCATATTAATATTTATCCACGAGAAGGTCTTCCTATACCAACTCTTCCATTCACTCCCACTCTACAAATTTCTGCAGTCATTCTTCTTTCCCCTATCTATCATTTCTACGTGTACATATACTATTTCAACATCTTTTTCTCTATTGTTTTCACAAATACATCTTTTACATAACAACAACTTTTTATTAATACACATATATATACATTAACGACACCATTCTATAATCTGTCATTATTTTTAATTTTACGTCACTATAGGTTTTAACGAAAACTATGTATTTTGATTAGGTTTCGTATTTAAATATGATTACTTCAAACATATGTAGGTATATGTACATATTGGAATCCATTAAAACCATTCAATTTAATTAAATAAGAACAAAAATGAATGTATTACATTAAGTATATTAACACGCAACCCAGTTGAAATATTAAATACGAATTGTCAAGGGAAATTTATGGAAAACATTATTATTAAATCTATTTTAATGCGGGTGGCGACCCGCGGCTGCGTTTTTTTTATTATTAAAACTATATAAGAAACTCCTTGAATAATAATTAATACTTTACCACAGATATAAAATATATAATTTACACAAATTATCATAATTATCACCATACCAAACATCACAAGTCCACTGCTGGACATAGGCCTCTCCAAGAAAGAAGGTTTTTTGTCCATAACTGGGTAAGCGTGTTGGCAATCGCAAAGCGCAGCTTTCACGACAGTCATGCTGCTGCCTATCCCTGCCCTGTGCATTTGAGCTGCACTGTTTCGGATGGATACATCGTGGGAGTGGGAGGTACTATTCTACCGGTACATCACGGCGGCGCCGGTACCTAACGACGGTGCCGGTATCTCGCGGCGGATTGTAAATGCATATAAAATCAAATGTCTGTTTGAAACATAAAATCTCATTTTATCATAATGATAATAATAACAACTGTCCATACCCCCATTTGATTGCAGCACCTACCTCACCGGTACCTGTAACTTATGACAACCTGAACCTGTTTTTAGTACGACTAAGTCGATAAACAAGCATACAGTCCGCGTGATAGTAAGAGTCACCACATCCTATAAGCAAGGATATCACTGGCTCGTCAACCTTGTGACTTGAAGATATTATTTATTTATTTATTCATTTATTTAACTTTATTGCACAAAATGTTACAAAATGTACAAATGGCGGACTTAATGCCAGATGGCATTATCTCCCAGTCAACCATTACACAAAACTGAAAAATATTATGTCACATTGCCCACAAATTTCACTACCTCTCTCACCCTTCAAACCGGAACACAGCAATGCGAACACTGCTGTTTTGTAGTAGAAATAGGTGGGAGTGCGTACCAATGTAGACGACCTTTTGTATGAAATCTACCTAAATAGTCTTGATGGAGAACCAGTGATTTCTCTGGAACCCTATCTATCGGGCAAAGATACAGAGTAATTCAAGACATGTCTAAGATTGAGGCTTGCACCTGTTTTAAGTCATTGCACTCTTGGGCAGAGTCAGGCAGGTAGACCTGTTTCAATTGTCGTGTATCATGTCATTATGGAAATAGGTGAAAGTGAGGTATGTACCGATGTAGACGAACTCTATATGAGGTTTACTTGATATGACGAAATATCCTTTAGGGAAGGCTATATCAAGCAGGGGACGTCCTACGGATGTTATAATGATGACGACACTTAACATCAAATCAGTAGTATTATCTACCTTCCTATTGAACAGTAATGGAGAACAATGAGAGAATCCATTTGCTTTTAAAAAAAACATATTCTTTGTATCCTTATCCGCAAAGTCTAACATCTAATTTCATATCAACTAACTTAAAACTGCTCATTTAACTGGTCGTTTAAGAATTTAGTCGTACCTTTTTTTACAAAGAAAACGTTTCACAAAAGTTAGACATTTAATATTTCATGTTAAGACGTCAAACACTAATTACAGATATAAAAAAAAAACAGTTGAAAAAGTAATTTCTGTACCTAGGCACTACAACTTAGAGCGCAAGCGAAAAAAAAACATCGCAAAATTGAGACCTCAAATTTACCGTAAACTTTTCGACAACTCATTACGCCATTAACCAAAAGAACGCATTATAGAAACAGCAGTAATTAAATACAAGGCTTTTTTTAAGACAGGTTCACAATTACAGAGGCAAAGGCATAATTCCGAATACAGCCCACGGCGCCCCTCGTGTCACCCCACGCAAGCGCCGCCATGTTGTTATACCTAACCAATAGTAGAAACGCGGGAAAATATTGAAATTAGAACACGCAATGGCATTTTTATCAAACAGTCTTATCGGCCAGTGCCTACCTAATGTGTTTGCTTTCGGAGTTTAAGGCAATTCAATATTAATAGGTTATTTAAGAAAACCAATTAGTACTTATTTATACATTCTTATTTTATTTTAACACTATGCTTAGATTTTCATCTTATACATTAATCTGTTTTGGAGATAGGCCACTTAAATCGCTTATGTTACGGAGATCAACAGAGAATCTACAAATATAATACTTATATAAATTATAACGACTAAATTCAGAACAATTATTATTATTGTTTTGTAAATCTATTTTAATTACAATTACAACTAATGAGCTTAAACTGAGCCTAAATTAGGCTGACTGAAATCAGACTGTTTGTTGCAGCTATTAATAAATAAATACGTATGAATAAAATAACTTCAACTATATCCATTCATTCATATACGAGTAAAATGTTAAGAGAACAATATAATGTCGGGTGTAAAATAAATAAGAAAAAAATAACAAGTAAACCTAATTTTAAATCAAGTTCAAAACGAAAACTTTTTATTTATATTATTGTTTAAAATGACCAATTATATTTAAAAAAAATAAACATCGTCACAAAAAGTAAAATAAAATCCCGGTAGCTGTTTTTGAATTCTATACACTTTAATACCAGACTTATAACTTTAAATCGCTTACAAAATAGAATTCTTTAAAAAGATCATTCGTATCTCGTATAAAATCCACTTAAATAATAAAAAAAAAGAGAACTTTTCAGTGAAACATTATTTTGTTACCAAGAATTACAATTTAAATTACAATTGTAGTCCAAAGCAAATAACACGAAATAATAAAGGAAACGTCCAATACTGAACCTAACATTTAATTCTAGCCTAAAGATTCTAGTAAGTTGTTAACCAATAATATAATCATTATTATATAGTTAGCATTTCTCGAAAATCCGATGCGTGAGTTTGTTCCGAGCCGCTTTGGGCGCGCGTTTTCCATTGAAGACGACTCAGCGTTACAGCAATACATTTCGAATTCGAATTCGAATTTCATTTCGCACAATCTTAATGCTGGCTGACTCTGACGCTCATTTATATGCTCGCTTCATGCTCGCTTAATATTATCAATAATATCTCTGCGGAAGTGGAACGAGGGAATGTGTTTGATGACACGAGCGCTTATAGATTGCGGTACCTTTTATCATAAAGCAGTCCGTATGCATGATTGCTGAATTCATATTATAAAAATATTAAAATTATTTTATATAGCGGATAATGTTAAAACACACCGGATGATATATATAGTAAAGACCGCGGCCAAAGTCACCGGCGGAAACCATCATTTTCTTTATAAATTAATGTTTATATGATGTTCAGATGTATAAGATGTATCATCTTAAACGTTTTATTAACAATTATACCGTTTATGAATCTTATGATCATTATTATTAGTGAGTGACTTATAAACGGAAGCACCAGAATCTAATATGGCCACCACTTATAAACAACGATAAAATAAAATAAAAAACTAAAAATCCAAATACCTATACTTTATTCGATTACGCCTAGACCAGTAGCCGTGAGGTACCGGCAGAGTAGTATAGCACCTCCCTCTGTACCAGGTGTTGTAAGAGGCGACTAAGATTCCAGTTTCGACAGATGGCGGTATACCCATGCTAAAAAGTCAGCTCAAATCTACAGGGCGGGGACGGGCAGCAGCTTCCCCATCGCGAAAGCTGCGCTCTGCGATTGCCAATGCGCGGCATGTTGCCCATAATTACCGCGTTGGGCAGGCGTGGTGGTTTCAATCGCAGAGTGCTCACGAACTACGCTACGAAGATGCTGCTGCCCATCCCCATCCTGTAGTATAATAGCTGCGGCATTTCGGATACATATACCGCCACCTGCCGTCTCTGCTACACCTGTTACAGAAAGGCACTATTCTACTCCGACGGTACCCAGTAGGTTATTAAAAAATATTATTCCCGCGTGTCGTAACCAATGGAGAACCCGCGCCCGCGGCTAGTATCTGGCACCAAGAGTCATAATTACGGGCCACATTTCGTGGAACGGCAGCTTCATTAGCTACCGCGATTAGATAGCACCGGATAACTTAAAAACACACGGTTATAACGAATAAATGATGCGTTTGTCCACTTGTAAAAGGTGCCTTGATTGCCGAATGGGCGCTGGAACATTTTTGGAACTGTTTGACTTCGAATGGGCGCTGGTACTGTTTTATTTCCGAATAGAAAATGATTGGAACTCTTAAATTACTTTTGGATAAGTGTTAAAGAGTTGGAATTAGAGAATTCATGTGATTTCTTTTTATATGTGATAGATGTTGTCCCGTCTTATATAAAAAAAGGACTGACTGGTTGATAGATAGATTTGTTAGCAATTGACAGATAGATTGATTTGATTGGCAAGCTTGTTGGCAATCGCAGCGCGTACGCAGCTACGCAGCGTTTGGCAACGGGGATGCTGCTGCCCATTCTCACCCTATGCAATTGAGCTACACTATTTCGGATGGATATACCGCTATCTGTTGGTTCCGGTACCTTAGTCGCCTCATACGACACCTGGAGCGGGGATGTAGTTTTCTACTCAGCCGGTACCTCACGGCTAAATTACCTTATCGTTAATGTATCTCTCAGAACAAAGTGAAAAGCAGAACTTATCTGATACTGCCATCTGTCGTGTCTAGTACCTTATTCGCGTCTTACGACACCTAGTGCAAAAGGATGTACTAGCTTACTCTGCCGGTACCCCGTTATGTTAATATTGTATTTTTACACATAATTATGTAGGAAAGGTCAATCGAAACCGTGAAAAATGTTGATAATTAAATTTATGCGATTTTAATTTTAATGTAGAAGAGGTAGCCGGCTACATATCGCGATGGTAATTAGGTGGATGGTACATGCTACTGTTTAAAACTTTTAGGGATCTTTAAGGACTTCTTCATACCAATCGTTCCAAGTCCTCTTTTTTAACACGAATCTATTGCTGGACTACTCAGATGTTAGTTCCAGAGCCACCGAAAAAGAGAGTGGGGCCTTCCATAGATAAGGAGGTCCGATGCGCGTAATTATCCTGTGTATTTCGCGGCCGCGACCGCGCGTTTAGCTACGGTCGCGCCTGCAAGGCTCGCAGGAACTGAGCGGGATCGACGGCGATCGCTCGAGGGCGCCTCTAAAAGCTCGACCTAGGCTTGGGCGGCCATCGTTGATGGTGAATTTAATTTTGAAATTCGGCAAAAGAAGACTGCCAGAACCAAGTACACTGCTGAAAATAGGCCTTTCCAAAGAAATAGGAATTTTGTCTATAATTGCAGAGCGCAGTTTTTGGGATAAGCTTGCTGATGCCCATCCACGTCCTGTGCATTCGAGCTGCACTATTTCAGATGGATATACCGCTTTTTATCGTTTTTAGTACCAACGTCACCTTTTACGACACCTGCCACATGTAGTGGGGGGTACTATCTTACTTTGCTTGAAACACTGCTTTAAGGGTTACACAATTTCGATATTTAATCATAAGCCTGATGGCGCAATCGGTAGTGTATCTATCATATTCGCCAAGGGTGGTAAGTTCGGTCCCCAGCTAGGACAAACATGTGATGAGCATTTGTGTTTGTTTTAGGTGCATTATATATGTATCTAAGTATTGAAGTCAAATATAAAAAGTCTTTATATAAAAAGGTCTATCATTGGCACTTTTAAGTCGTCTGAGCTACAAAAAATATATTTATAAGTATTGATTTGCTTATTACAATTTTAAACAAATGACTGATGACCCTGATTACCTTATAGTATTATAAGAGTGATTTAAACAAATAAGTCATTGAGTGTCCTACTTCATACTAGTCTACCGGCACCAGACGGGTCTTAAAACTAATTTTATAGCAGGTACATTACGCGAGCTACCAAAAAAGAACCTACAAGAAAAACTGATTTGTAATTCCTCTATTGTCGGATATCCGCAACACGAATGCTACTTATCTTGGAGTTAAGTTAACGTATGAGATGTCGTTTGAATTTTATTTATTACTAGTTGTGCCCGCGACTTCGTCCGCGTGAAATAGATTTTTTGGTTTTTTGATTGATTTGATTTTTTGATTGATTAGATAACATACCTCTTTACCTTAATTCATATAAACTTTGAATGTCATGTTTATTTATATCGAATCAATGGCCTGAAAAATAAGTTTCAAGTTTCTAGCTAATAAAATAGCGATACTTCCATACAACTTTTCATCCCCCTTTTCGACCCCTTACAAGGGTTGTAAGGGGTATTTCGAATGAAAAAATAGCCTATGTCCTTTCTAAGGGTCTAAAGAAACGGCTTGACCGATCTTCATGAAATATTATATGCATATTTAGTAGGTCTGAAAATCGGCTACCTATTTTTCATACTTCTATGTGATAAGGGGTATCTATCAATAACATTTTTTTTTAATTTTTGGCATTTTTTTTAAATGTTGAAATAAATTATGTACTAATGTACATACTTACAACCCTAAATTTTCATCCTTCTATTACCAACCCCTATTTTATATCATTTAAATGGCAGAACAACGTTGGCCGGGACAGCTAGTCATATAGGTATAGAAAACATAAACACGACCTCCTTATTCTCATCGAACTATATTCGCAATTTTTAACGATGTATCTATCCTTATATTTTTTTTTTAATAATAATAAATTCCCACAACATCTCATACATGACTCCGTGGTAAGTCGCTTAAAGCACTTGTGTTACGAATGCCAGACAACAGAGGAATCACAAATATACTACTTAAATACATATATTTTACACCCATACACAGAGCAAACACAAATATCATCATATAAATATTTGCTCTGGGTGGGAATCGAACCCAATCTGCGCCATCGGGCCCGTCTTATATTAAATATTAAATACAAATATCCATTTCCCTTTCAGCTTTCAAACTGGAACAAAGCAAAGCGAACACTGCTGTTTGCCGGTAGAAATAAGTGAGAGTGAGGTACCAATGCAGACGACCTACGTATGAAGTCATTGTCTTAACATTTGCGGATAGAAAAACCTTGAGAGCCTCTTGTATACGGGATGAATACCAAAAAGTCAGCTCACACTTGACCATCATAAATGTTCCAGTTAGTTATAAAATACAATGTAACGTAATGATACTTAAAAGCCTAACTCGTGATAAATGAAAATTCCGCCGAAATCTCATGCGATGCATAAATCGATTAGGCAGGTGTATTGTGCGAGGGCTTGTTAAGAATGTTGCCTCTCGTATCTGCTATAAAAATGTTTGTTATATTTAAAATGTTCTTCTTTATTTAATTAGCCAGCAATTTAGTTTTGATAACATGAGGTAGAACTCATACAAAATGTCTTTTGGTACCTCATCTCACCGATTACTATTTACTTATTTTCAAAGGAATAATTTATTTCTGTCTTTGACCGCGCACATGGCAACTTCGAAGGATGACATAAGCGCCATTTTGTTTTTCTACCAGACATGACATTTATTAAGTAAACGGTAAATGTTATTGTCGTTTATTGTGATTTGCAAAAACATTTTCATGTATTACCGTTTCGTGACAAGAATGGAGTATGTCATGATATTTGTGTTAGTCTTGTGTCTGGGTGTTAAAAGTATGTATTTAAGTAAGTATTATATTTGTGATTCCTCTGTTGTCTGATGTCCGTGACTTACCAAGGAGTCTGATCAATGTCTAAGATTTTGTGGAAATTCTCACTCTTACGTATTTCTCCGTCTAATTGCAGTGTTCGCATTGCGGTTAGGAAGGCAGCGAGTTTACAGGGTAATGCGACACAACATCTTCAAGTCACAAGGTTGTCACGCGCTAGTGATATCTTTGTGATATTACGAGCGTCTATAGGCTGCGGTGACGCTATCACGCGGAATTTATGTGCTTCATCGGCTGAAGCCTATTTATAATACTAATGATATAAAAGTATGATATGGTGGTGGCAGAGGTAGCTTTGCAATGAGATGCCCATCACCGCCCTAATTAAAACTGTCAGTTTCGGTACCTCGATAAATAAATCCTTACAAACCGACCAAAGGCGTGACATTGGGCATTTATTTCAAGCTAACTTACCGTCCCCTACTTTGTCTGCTATGTCATCCCTAAGGAACCTCTATCATTCCGGGAAGGTATATTGCTCAGTCACAGCAAAACAGCGCCGATTACTTAAAGAAAAATAGAGACCAGTTCTTTTCTACGGGGACATCTTTTTAAGCCAAATATTTGTGTCAAATTTTATGCAAATATGTGCAGACCGGTGTCTAAGAGTTAATACCCTTCCATCCAATCATACACACTTTCACGATTGCAATATTAGTATGGTATGAGAGACGTTGATTCAAATAAAAACTCGTACACGCTACACGTCAATGTCTTTAACATTTTCTATACATAAAACCCTTAGGCGGGGTTTGATTGTATGCTGCGAGTTAGCTGCCGACTTACCGAAACCCGAAAACTAAAAAAAATCTATCCAAAACCGTCTCAACTGTTTTCAAAATAAAGGTTAATTTCCAATTACTAAAAAACAAACGCTCACGCCGTTTTCGAACGCTGCCGCGAAACACGATATAAATGATAAGCAATTCAAATGAAATTTATTTGTGCTTCCCTCGTATAACTCTAAGCTGTATCTTAATTGTGTTTAGGCTCATTTTCAATCGGTGGCACTATGAAATATTGACTTTATTTTTAAAGGAATAATTTATTTCTGTCTTTGACCGCGCATATGGCAACTTCGAAGGATGGCATAAGCGCCATTTTGTTTTTCTACCAGACATGACATTTATTATGTGAACGATAAATCTTATTGTCGTTTATTGTGATTTGCAAAAACATTTTCATGTATTACCGTTTCGTGACAAGAATGGAGTTATCTGGATATTTTGAAGTATCTGTGTTGAATATCGATGCGTGAACAGTGTCCTCACCGCCGGCAATGCATCAGATTGACTAATAAAGTTCTTTAATATATGCAATCGATTAAATCTGACGACACGCATTATGTTAAGGGCACAAATTATGTTACATTTAAGAGAAGTGTGTGAATTAAATGCACTCGATAACCTGAACATTCTAGATTTGATTTTAGATTAGAGACTTAAGAATTAAATATAAAATAAATTAGATATCTTTATTTCCGTTTAAGCCTTGACAATAAAAATCCATTCAATTCCACATGCTAAACACATTGTCCCGTAGGGAAAGTATGCGAATTACAGTTATGTATTATAGAAAGACAGAAAAAAATAACAGTGGTTAAATGTTAAGGAAAGAGTTGTAACAAAAAAAAGTATTGTATTATGTATCAAACAGGGGTCGGTGTGATTGTAAGAATCGCAGCCTATAGACGCTCGATATATCGATATACAAGGATATAATTTCAAGTGTGTGTGTCGTGTGTGTGTGTATGTTTGAATTCCAGTAGTTTTAATCAAATATTTGTCACACTCCTTGAGTTTTCGGATAACTCAAATTCAATCAAGTGCCCGTTATCACTGACATTTGGTAATTTAAAGATGCGTTTTTTCATTGGAAATCCACAGCTGGACTTAAATCTCTCCAAAAAAAGGAGGATTTTTGCCCATAATTGCCGCGCTAGGCAAGCTTGTTGGCAATCGCAGACCGCAGCTATCGCGACTGGGATGCTGCTGCTCATCCCCGCCCTGTGCATCTGAGCTGCCCTGTTTTAGATGGATATACTGTAATCTGTCGGTTCTAGGTACTGTAATCGGTCGATGGTACTATTGTATTTTGCCGGTACCTACTTTTTGGATAAGCTTATGCCCAGTGAACTTCCATTGGTATGGTATGATGATCTACAGGTATTGATCCTGTAATAGGCAAATTTATAAATAACTGACGATCCCCATCAAGGCAAGGGCATCTGTCTCATAACTGTTTAACACGGTTCAAATCCAAAAGAAAAAACGTCAATAAAATACCAAAAAAAAAAAATTACCCGATCGGAAGCCGACTTGGTTCAGAAATGCGCCGCGATAGAAGTTTCTTGATAAATGCTGGTTGAAGCCGGCAATTATGAATTCAGCCGGAGGGAATTAAGTTTATGGGAGAGTTTTTTGTCTTATTTTTTATATATATATAAAACACGAAAAATATTAGAAAGTGAGAATAGAGGTACAGAGCTTCTTGTGTAGGTCGGTAAGTACATGCTGTAGGCTGCCTGCTAAACAACAGTGTTCCCTGTATTCCACTCGTAGTGTGAGATAATGAAATTACCGGGTAATGTGACCGAACATGTAACTTGAAGATGTTATGTCATGTTACCCAGTATTTTCACTGTCTACCTCACCCTTCGGACCAGAACGCAGCAATGCGAACACTGCTATTTGGCGGTAGAAATAGGTTCTCACCTATTTCTGAGTGTGGTGCGGAGCGGAGTGTATATAAGTGAGGTATGTTTGTATGTTGTCTACCTGTAGTGGTTGACTATAATTATGTTAATAACAAATGATTTATCTTTCATAGTAAATATATTAAAATAAAAATACGGCTAATTTAAGATTTACCTAAGGTACCAGCAGGGTATAATAGTACCTCCCCCTGTGACAGATGACGGTAGAGGCTGATGAGGTACCAGAACTGAAAGTTGGCGGAAAAGGAGTACCTTAATTGTAACAAGGTGGGGACTTGCACCAGTATTCGCGTCGCAGAACCACAGCTGCCCAACACATTTATTTTTTAATTTAAACGACATCTTGTACTGTCACCTGTCCCTAAGATAAGTAACTTACTTTTGTGTTATGAATATCACAACAGAAAAATTACAAATATTCTAAAATACATACAAATAACACCCAGACACAACGAAAACATTTCTTTTTTTATTCTATATCTGATATTTTGACCTGACTCTTGACACTTGTGTAACGGATATCAGACAACAGAGGAATCACAAATATAATACTTAAATACATATTTTAACACCCAGACACAGAACAAACACGTATATCATCATACACATTTTTGTTCTGGGTGGGGATTGAACCCACGACGCTTAACGCATAAGATATGATCAACTACCACACTGCGCCATCGGACCCGTCTTTAATCTTGGGTGTGAATCGAACCAACGACCTTTGGCGGACTGAACAGGATCGCTACCATCTGCGCCATTGAGCCCGTTGTTATAGGCAAACCCCCCTTTCGGGATAGCCATTAGTCAAACAGTGGACCTATTACGGCGACTTCAATGACTTTAAAAGGAGATTACAAGATGTCCAGCGAGCGATTCCATCCGAACATGTCATATATAATTTTATATGATTTTAAATATTAATAAAAGGCATTATTTATGTGGAAACAGTAGCCCGGTGGTGTAATTACAAATTTCTTAAATTATTATAATCGTGAACTGACCCGAAATTCTGGACAACTAAGTACTAAGATTGCACAGTCTGCAAAAAAGTCTATAGTCGAAATGTATATTTTTATATTGATACTAGCGACCCGCCCCGTTTTAGATTTAGTCATAAAAATGGTTATAATGGTAATGGTAGCCGAGAGGTACCGAGCTAGGTAAAGAATAGTACCTCCCCCTGTACCAGGTGTTGCAAGAGGCGACTAAAGTATCAGAACTGACAGACGGCGGTATAACCCATCCGAAACAGTGTAACTCAAACGCAGAGGGTTGGAATGTGCAGCTGAATCCCCGTCGCGAAAGCTGCGCTTTGCCATTGCCAATACGCTTGCCCAATGCGGAAATTATTGGCAAAACTCCCCCATTCTTGGGGAGGCCTGTGCCCAGCAGTGGACTTGCAATGGCTGTAGTGATGATCATGATGATATTAAAGGCTCCGGCTTCGCATGGGTGCAATGACGATAAAAATGGTTATAACGGTAATGGTAGACTAGACGTATCAAGGTAGTTAAAGGTAAAATAGTACCGCCCTCTGTACCAGGTATCGTATAAAGCGACTAAGGTATCAGAATCGACAGATGGCGGTATATCCATCTGAAACCGTGCAGCTCAAATGAACAAGGTGGGGAAGGGCAGCAGCATCCTTATCGCGAAAGCTGCGTTCTGCGATTGCCAACACGCTTGCCCAGCGTGGCAATTATGGGCAACAAACCTCCTCTCTTGGAGAGGCTTATGTTTAGCAGTGAATTTTCAATATCTATTTATGATTATATAGTTTATGATACTCGGTAAGGAGGCAGCTTTTTAATAGTATCCGCGGTCTAACGGTCTAGACTAACGGTCCGCTTGATGATAAACGTGACCGTAGGCTATAGACGCTCATGTCATCACAAAGATATCACTAGCGTGTCGCCAACCTTGTTACTTGAAGATTCAATGTCATATTTACCCAGTCATTTCACTGCCTCTCTCACCCTTCAGACAGGAACACAGTAATGCCAACACTGCTATATGGCGGTAGAAATTGGTGAGAGTGAGGTACCAACGCAGACGACCTTTGTGTGCGGTCTACCTCTAGTAATTATTATTTAAATTGGTTGCCTAGATTTTGAATTAAATCATACTAAACAGATACATATTTATTTCCTCTTTATAATATAAGTATAGATATCAAATATCATTGGAAAATTATAATAAAACAAGTTTTTTTTGCAAACCATACTTCAAACTGGTAGAGCCTGCGGGCAATTCGAGCGTGATTTTTTATATATAAAAAATATATCGGTCGGCCTGTTTAGAACCAGTTAATTTTTTTTATTTTCCCCGGCTTTTTTTCTTGAAAGTCGGAGTCTGGTGTACATTGCAGCATCCGCTGTTTTTTTGCCTCGAGGCTAAATAGAGAGCTCGTGAAATATATTGAGGCTGTTGGGAGTTGTACTGATTTGGGAAAGGTGTGACAGGGACGAGGAGAAGAGGACGAGAAACAAGGCGACTAAGGTATCAGAACGGACAGATGACGGTATATCCATGCAAGAAATAATAAATAATAAATAATAATAATAATAAATTCCCACAACATCTCATACATTGACCTGACTCCGTGGTAAGTCGCTTAAAGCACTTGTATTACGGACGCCAGACAACATAGGAATCACAAATATACTACTTAAATACATATATTTTACACCCATACACAGAGCAAACACAAATATCACCATATAAATATTTGATCTGGGTGGGAATCGAACCCACGACCCCTGGTGCACAAGACAGGATCACTACCATCTGCGCCATCGGGCCCGTCAAAATAAAATAAAACTGTAATACCATTCTAGAGTCGAAGTAATCAAAGCGATAGATAATACTCCTTCACTCCCTACTTAGATATCGGCAAAGACCGCGCGCAACGGATTGTTAGGAGAAGTACATTCCACAAACCAACAAGGAGCAACCGTCAAGGATTTACTGTAAAATGTTGTGGACTCATAATTATCCTAAGCGTTAAACTCTCTGATGACCGAAGGGATCTTTCATGGCTGTCTCCAAAGAATACAAAACGAGTTTTAAGAAAATAAGGAGAGGAAGCATAAATTAAATAAAGAATTAAATAAAGAAAGTATATGAGCACTCCTGCGAAGGCGAATAGAAAACCATTTCAGCTTTGGACTAAATTCGGGAAGAATCGACAGATAGCGGTATTTTTTATTTATTTATTTATTTAACTTTATTGCACAAAATGTTACAAAATGTACAAATGGCGGACTTAATGCCAGGTGGCATTATATCCCAGTCAACCATTACACAAAACTGAAATATATATATATATATAGTGGTGCAGGCAATATATATATATAAAATAAATAAACGTAGCATATATATATATATATATATACATAAAATAACGTACATGGTATACGGTTAGGCTGGGGATGGGCAGCATCATGCCCGTCGCGAAAACTGCGCTCTTCCATTACCAACACGCTTGCCTGGCGCAGCAATTATGGGCAAAAAACCTCCTTTCAAGGAGATGCATAGCTGGTACGATGATAATGATTACATTTCGGGAACATTTCCTAAGACCAGTTTATATTTATCTTGTTTAATTAACATGCTTTGTATTACACTAGACCATATAGACGCAAATCCACACCTACATGCACACTAGAGCATAGCCTATAAGAACAGGCTAGACCTAGTTTAGGTACCTAAGTATCAAAATGTATTTTAGTTTAAGTTACCTTTTGTTGTTGAATAAAGTTATTATTATTATATCTCTGCCTACTCTAGTATTCTATATATAGTATTGTATTGTGATTCCTCTATTGTCTGATATCCGTAGCACAAGTACTTTGAGCATTTTAGAGTTAGGTCAATGTATGAGATCTTGTGTGAATGGATGGACCCGATGCTATCTAGTGGTAGCGATCCATCTAATGTGCCAAATGACGACCTTTGGATTCGATTCCTACCCAGGATAAATATTTATATGATGATACACTCATTTGCAAAGAAAACGGGCACCTAAGCAATAAACCATTTCAAATATGACTATTGGTTTGTTTGATAATTATAGGTAGTTTTACTTTCACAATTTTGTAAATTAATAAGAAAATAATTGTTTTCGTCAGTATTATCATAAAACTTTGATAACATTTATGGGTTTTAATGCTAAAGTTCACTAGTAGTATATGCTCGCTAGTAGTGCATATGCTCGTGAAGTAAAAGTTAAAGATGTTTGTTTGTTTTTCTTTAATAAAGTAAAAGCAGGTGAATGTTTAGTATCGAGTGTGACCCCCTCTAGCTGAAATCACAGCTTGGATACTTGCTTGCGGAATACGTTCCCATTCCGCGGTAATCACATTCTTCAGCTCTCTGATGGTCTGCGGAGCCGGTTGTACTGATCTCACGCGTCGTTTCAGAACGTTTCAGATATGCTCTATAGGATTGAGGTCGGTACTTTGAGATGGCCAATCCAAACGACGAACGCCGACCTCTTGCACATATGCTTCCACATCGCCAGACCGGTGAGCGTGAGCGTTGTCGTCCATAAAAATTGAGTCTTCGCCTAAAGCGGCCAACGCGGGTTGTGCATGAGGAATTAGAAATTCCGTTATGTATCGATGTCCAGTCAGTGAGCCGTTTTCAATGAAGACTAACTCTGTACGATCCATTGAATTTATTCCTGCCCAAAACATAACAGAGCCCTTACCATAAGGTGCGATTTCTTCAAAACAAGTCTCTGCAATGCGTTCTCCTCGTCTTCGTAGCACTCGCCGACGTCGATCTTCACCCAACAGAGATATCCTGGCTTCATCGGAGAACAATACCCTATTCCAGTCTTCTTGAGTCCATGACTCACAATTTCGAGCAAACCTAAGCCTGGCAAATTTGTGCTCACGGAGTAACGTAGGGCCGTGGACCGGGCGATGGCTGCGTATATTGGCTTCTGAGCCACGAAGCATTGGCTGCAACCCTCTTCGAGCAGCGCAATAATTTTGGTAGCTTTTACCACTTTCTCTAACATTATTGAGACGGCTAAACAGCAATTAATAAAGCTTTGACAATTAAGAATATGAAATAAATTCATAAAAATTGACTAAAAGTTATGAAAACCGATATTACCTTTTGGAGCTTCGCACCAAAAATGTAGGATAAAAAGTGGTTTTCTGTAAAAACGAGTATCAAACGAAAATTTGAATTTAGAACGTACTGTTTTAAACACCACGGCTTTTTAAAAACCGGCCAGTAACATGTACAAATGATTGAAATTATCAAACCGCCCGTTTTTTTGCAAATGAGTGTATATGTGTTTGTTCTGTGTCCGGTTTTAAAAGTAAGTATTTTAGTTTTATATTTGTAATTTCTCTGTTGTCTGTCTAAGTGCTTTAAGAACGTTACCATTGCGTCAGGTCAATATGAGATATTGTGTGATTATAACAAAAAATATAATGCCATGGATCAGTGTCTGATATCATCTAAATGCATATAAAAAACAAAGGACACATCAATCGGCGCCTACACATTACCATTTGCATGTATTCTAAGAAACCGACCCAAAACAAAAGGTTATAAGTCTAAAATATTAATTTTCCAAATAAGTGTCCGGGCCGAGTGCCCGAGTGCCCCCGGCGCGAAATCATCGACCCATCGGATTCCTGAATTTTTTACTTTAATACATTTATAAAATCAAAATGGAGGAAACGCGCATCAATTAAAATATTAATTGGGAAAACTGTGGAGACGCTCGAGCTGAAAATATTTACCATAAACTGATTGAGTCTGATTCTGAAACTTCACTTTGAAAAATACTATGCGCTTAGGTATTATAAATAATAATAAATTCCCACAACATCTTAATCATTGACCTGACTCCGTGGTAAGTCGCTCAAAGCACTTGTGTCGCCAGACAACAGAGGAAATATACGACTTAAAAACATATATTTTACACCCAGACACAGAACCAATACAAATATCGTCACATAAATATTTGCTTTAGGTGGGAATCAAACCCACGACCTTGGGCTCTTAAGATAGGATCACCACCATCTACGCCATCGAGCTATCAGCCATTGAAAGTCCACTACTGGACATAGGCCCCCTAAAAAAAGGGAAAATTTTGCCCATAATTTCCGCACTGAATATGCTTATGGCAATTGCAAAGTGAAGCTTCCGCGACGTGGATGCTGCCGCCTATCTCCGCCCTTTGCATTCCAGCTACACTGTTTTGGACGGATATACCGCCATCTGTTGGTTCTAGTACGTCAGTCACCTGTTGAGACACCTGGTACAGGAGGAGGTACTATTCTACTCCGCCGGTACCTCGCGGCATATTTCTAACGCCGCCTTGCATTTGTATTATTTTTTTTGCATTTTTTTTGTTCCTTTATTTCCTTCATGCAGTATGTATGTATTGTTAGTATGTAAGTTTTTGTTTGATGGATCTGACATGATTTTAGTACCAAACATTTTAAATGTACATTTAATCTTCAGGTATAAGACCGGTCTGGTGCCGGCAGACTAATATAAAAGAACACTCAATTACCTATTTGTTTTAACACCGGTTGTCAGGGTCTTCGGTCATTTGTGTAAAATTGTAATTAGCAAATCTCATGGACATTTCTTTTTGATGATTTTAAGTGCCTACACGAAGTATTTAAGAGGGGCCAGGTCATAAACGAGCGTGTATGAAAGCAGTAATGCGAGTAAGGGAAGCGAGAGAGGTTTTCTAAAATCGTAAAAAGTAGAGATTCATAGTCTCTACTTACCCTGATGGGACACAGGCGTGCTTATAATAGGCTGGCTTAAATAAAGACATTTGATTTTGGTTTAATAAAAAATATATAAGTGACCGCTCCATTCAACCGCAAGCCACGGATTCATCACCGATCAATCAAAGCGCGTCAGTTGATCGATAAATTCCGTTTTTTTTTTCCCAATAAATAAACCATATTATTATACCAAATAACGCTCGATATATAATTAACGAACATATTGTATTGATCTATAGCCATAAGTATTGTTCGGTCATGCTTATTCCACGTCAGGATTCGTATCAGGAATTTTATTTATGACCTAGTCGGTTTAGTGTCTATTTAAAAAAAACTGGATATGGGGTAGGTAGATATAAACTAGGATAATCACTTCGCGTCTCAAATATTTTAAAATTGACTCACTTGAAAGTAATAGAAATTACTATTTTTATTTAAAATACTGAATGGTTACATATTTATCCTGAATTACGTTCGAAAATTATATTTATTTCCTCTCAGATATCCCAAATTGTCTCCTAATCTTCTCAGTCTTCTTCAGTTTTCAATCTTCAGTTTCTTCAATCTTCTCTTCAGTTTTTGATTCTAATTACCCGATTCCTAGACTGTGTAAACTTCACAATAAGTATAATAATCAGATTGACTTATTTTCTTTCCCTTACTATAGAATTAATCGCCAAATCCATCAATTAAACTTAGATGAAATTCGTTTTAAATTAGATGAATAAGAAATGTTTAATGTCGTGTGATCGCACAACGCACGCTGTGTGAACCTGCTTATTGTAGGCTTAGTTTTAAGTTCTGGCTTTTGTATACATATTATTACGGTGTAAAAATTACTGGTTTACCAATAAATAAATCCCTACTAATATTATAAATGCGAAAGTAACTCTGTCTGTCTGTCTGTTACACTTTCCCGCTTATACCTCTAAACCGATTTAGATGAAATTTGGCACAGACAGTCTTTAGACCCTGAGAAAGGACATAGGCTATTTTATAATTCGAAAAAAGGGTTGTGAAGGGTCGAAAGGGGAGGGGGGGAGAAATGTTGTATTTTTCAAGCCATTAATTCGATATAAATAAACATGTCATTCAAAGTTTATATAAGTTAAGGTAAAGAGGTATGGTACTCAAAAAATCTATTCCACGCGGACGAAGTCGCGGGCACAGCTAGTAGGGTATAAAGCAAAGCATGTTTTTTTTTAGATATAGAATTTCAAATATGGTGATTTATGTTTAGTTCGGTTTGGCATTTCGTCTGAATAGATTGACGTTTGAACAACGCATCCAAATTGTCCAAATTTATTTCGAAAATCATGGTTCTGTGCGAAATGCGTATCGCGCACTACGTCCATTTTACGGTCAACGTAATCGTCTATCTGGGCAATCAATTCGATTAACTATGTTGGAATGTTTTCGCACCACGATATAATAGTACGCATCCATAGAGACGTCCGAGACGAGACCTTTACAAGGTAACTAGGCATAATGTAGGCAGGAACTTACTAGGTATAAGGTAGTTAGGTACAACATAACTAGATATAAGATAGGTTAGTACTAACTAGGTATAAGTTAGGTAAGAATTAACTAAGTATAAGGCATGTAGGTACCAACTAGGTACAAGGTAACTAGGTATAAGGTAAGTAATCATGTCAATCCTCAAATGCATGAGGTGGGAATGGGCAGCTGCATCCCTGTCGTGAAAGCTGCGCTCTACAATTAGCATTATGCTTGCCCAGCGCGGCAATTATGGGCGAAATTCCCCCTTTTTTGTGGAGACCTATATCCAGCAGTGGATTCCCAATGGCTGTAATGATGAATGTGGCATAATATCTTCAAGTAACAAATTTTGTTGGTTTTAAAGTCATTTTAGTGTGATTTTTTCTTAAAGGGAGTGCAAGATTAGTATGAAAGTTTTCTGAATTTCAGTTACTCTATGACGGGCCCGACGGCGCAGGTGGTAGTGATCCTGTCTTGTGCACCAGGGGTCGTGGCTTCGATTCCCACCCAGAGCAAATATTTATATGATGATATTTGTGTTTGCTCTGTGTATGGGTGTAAAATATATGTATTTAAGTAGTATATTTGTGATTCCTCTGTTGTCTGGCGTCCGTAACACAAGTGCTTTAAGCGACTTACCACGGAGTCAGGTCAATGTGTGAGATGTTGTGGGAATTTATTATTATTATTATTATATATATAAAAGGACAAGTTGACTTGACTGACAGATATCATAGCAGGACATAATAATCTAATAACATCACACTAGGACTAATAACGGGATCTAAACGATACTAAGTATTGTTCTACAACGCGGGTGATGTCGCGCGGCGTTGCTAGTAAGTCGTTTAATAATATACATAAGAACATTGAAGATGTCAGAGTTAAGCAATATCTACACTAATATTATAAAGAGTTTGTCTGAACGCACTAATATCAGGAACCGCTGGTCCAATTTGAAAAATACTATCAGTGTTGGATAGTCCATTTATCGAGAAAAGCTACTATCCCAAAGTCATTTCACATAAATAAAATAATTTTTAACGGCTTACTTTGGCTAATGCTGGTAACCAAAACGGCGAATAAAAAATGTCTAAAGTTAAATATGCCGCGTTTTAGAGCCGTTAAAAATAATAATAATGATTCCCACAAACATACTTTGACCTGATTCCGTGAGAAGTCGCTTAAATCATTTGTGTTACAGACATCAGACAACAGAGTAATTACAAATACTCTACTTAAATACATATATTTAATGTTGTTGACGAGTCAGCGATCACTTAGTTTTTACACTCAGTAATAGAAAAAATAAGTCGGTGAAGTGGCATTTGAAACTAAATCATTTCGACAAGTCAATTCGCAAACTAAAACGCACACCGCCATCTATCGTCGGGTAGTGGCAAACTAAATAATCGCATGCAAAAAAAATTCACACAATCCTTGTTCGTTTATGCTCGTTTTAACTAGTATCAACAATTATTCAATTACATTTGATTTATGTGAACATTAAATTTAATAAAGCGACAATTGAAATTTCTTTAATTGGGTTATATAAACTCGTGTACATTAGTTGAATCACTGCTTCGAATTTCATACTATTTTTAGATTTTGAGCATTACAATTTTATATGCCATTCTACATTAAAACTTAGTTTTAATGTAAAATTTGTGGCTATATTATAAATGCTAAAGTTTGTCTGTCTGTCTATTGATAATGCTTTTGAACTATTGATAATAATAATAATAATAACCTAATTGAACTTAAAAACTTACAATCATTGTATTCTAAACGAGTATAATTCATAAAACACTACAAAACAGTTTAGAACTCTTAGACATCATCATACCAGCCATTGAAAGTCTGCTGGAGATCAGCCTCCACAACAAAGGAGGTTTTTTGCCTATAATTGCCGCGCTGGGCAAGCGTGTTGGCAATCGCAGAGCGAAGCTGTCGCGACAGGGATGCTGCTGCCCATCCCCGTCCTGTGCGTTTGAGCTGCACTGTTTCGGATGGATATTCCACCATCTGTCGGTTCCAGTAAGTACCTTAGACGCCTCTTACGACACCTGGTGCAGTGGGAGGTACTATTCTACTCTGCCGGTACATACGTTATTTAACAGAAGGCGGTAATTTTAAACACTTGTAGAATAGTCAGAAAAAACATTTCTCTTACGTAATTCGTTCCATGCTTGACCAAGTCACCCCAATCAGTAGAGAAGTATAAGTAAATATAAAAAAAACCCACTACATCTCATACATTGACCTGATTCCGCGGTAAGTCACTAAAAGCGCTTGTTGTGTTACGGATATTAGACAACAGAGGAATCACGAATATACTACTCAAATATTTTACACCCAGACACAGAACAAATAGAAAAAATATCATATAAATATTTGTCTTGGGTGTGGATCGACCCCACAACCTTTGGCGCACAAGACAGGACTACCACATGTGCCATCGTTGATGATATCTGGTATGATCATATCTCGAACCGTGGTGTACCAGACAGTTTCAACTCTTTCTGTTACTATTCTTAGTAACCTGTAGTAGGTGTCGTAAGAGGCAACTGAGGTATAGATACCATAAAAATACAACAGGTTGACAATAGACAACAGCATTTCCCACAACATCTCATACATTGACCTGACTCCGTGGTAAGTCGCTTAAAGCACTTGTGTTACGAATGCCAGACAACAGAGGAATCACAAATATACTACTTAAATACATATATTTTACACCCATACACAGAGCAAACACAAATATCATCATATAAATATTTTCTCTGGGTGGGAATCGAACCCACGACCCCTGGTGCACAAGACAGGATCACTACCATCTGCGCCATCGGGCCCGTCTTTATTTACCTGAGTAGACCACATATAATGGTCGTCTGCATTGGTACCTCACTCTCACCAATCTCTACCGCCAAATAGCAGTGTTCGCATTGATGTGTTCTGGTCTGAAGGGTGAAAGAGGCGGTATAGTTACTGGGTAATGTTACATAATATCGTCAAGTCACAAGGTTGGCAACGTGCTAGTGATATCCTTGTGATATTACGAGCGTCTTTAGGCTGCAGTGACGCTTACTATCACGCGGACTGTAGGCTTGTTTTTCATCCTGGTCTAACAAACACTATTAAGCTTGACTTTGAATGGATATCAATGCAAATCGCGTCGAATCTCAACGCATTCAACACTGCCGGTTAGCGGTGAGAAATACAAATGCGTCTAAAACGCAACAGGCTTACAACATCCTTAAAGATAAAACGAAAAGGAAAAAGATAAACGAATAATGTAGCAACGCGCCCTATGCATGCGTTGTAATTGGGGGAAGTCACGCGATCGACTCACGAAGGTTCTTCGAGGAATGCCGGCACGGATACTATTTTTATATGTACAATGTACATAAGGCAGTCGTATAATGCAGCCGCGTCTATATAACGATTTTCTTTAACATTATTTTGGTTTTGAGCAGCCTTAAAACGAGGTATTTGCCCATAATTGCCGCTCTGGGCAGGCGTGGTGGCAATCGCAGAGCTCAGCTTTGCGACAGGAATGCTGCTGCCCATCCCCACCCTGTTGCATTTGAGCTACACCATTTTGGATGGATACCTACACCGCCATCTGTCGGTTCCGGTACCTTAGTAGCCTCTTACTATTCTACTCGGCAGGTATGGCCTCATTTTTGTCTTATCACATGATCTTTCTAGAAAGATGTAATAGTCGATATGTCGATACTAGATGCATATTAGATGCGCCCGCAACCTCGACCGCGTGGACTCTCCTTTGGGGGCTATTGGGCCTTTCTCGATAAACGGACTATCCAGTACTTAAAGAATTTTTCAAATCGAACCAGCAGTTTCTCAGATTAGCGAATTAAAACAAACAAACTCTTTTGTTTTATAATAATGGTTAATATAAGACAAACCAAGGTCGTCTGCATCGGTACCTCATGCTCACCTATTTCTACCGCCAAACAACAGTGTTCGCATTACTGTGTTCCGGTTGGAAAGGTGAAAGCAATACAATTTCTGGGTAATGTGACATAATGTCTTCAAGTTACAAGGTTGGCAACGCGTTAATTCTATCCTTGTAATATTACGTGCGTCTATAGGCTATATATGATTTATTTACAACTAGCTGTGCCCGCGACTTCGTCCGCGTGGAATAGTTTTTTTGGGTACCATACCTCTTTACCTTAACTTATATAAACTTTGAATGTCATGTTTATTTATATCGAATCAATGGCTTGCAAAATAAGTTTCAAGTTTCTAGCTCTAAAAATAGCGATACTTCCTTACTCCTACCCTTACAACCCTTATTTCGAATAAAAAAATTAGCTGTCCTTTCTTAGGGTCTAAAGATTGTCTGTGCCAAATTTCATCAAAATCGGTTGAGAGGTTTAAGCGCGAAAGCGTAACAAACAGACAGACAGACAGAGTTACTTTCACATTAATAATAATTATATGGATTATCACGCTTATTTGTCGACTTGGCCCAATAAAAAAAGCTATTTTTAATATTATAATAAAACGGTTTGCCACGAGATATAAGTCGTAAGAGGCTACTAAGGTACCAGAACCGACAGATGGCAGTATAACTATCCGGAACAGTGCAGCTCAAATGCACAGGGCGGGGATGGGCAGCAAAATCTCCGTCTTGAAAGCTGCGCCCTGCGATTGCATTGAAAATGCTTGCCCGGCGCAGCAATTTGGCAACAGCAGAGCGTAAATTTCTTAATTTATTTTTGTATGTTTTTTTATATTGTGGCGTTATAAAATACCTACAACCTTAAACTTCTATCACCATTAATTTTAACAACCATTTTAATAATTCAATATTTTTTTCATATTTGTATCGCAGAACAACGTTTGCCGGGAAATTTATAAGTACTTTTTATAAATAAGGATACAATGATATATTGGGTGGTCAATCTAAGATTACAAGAGAAGGAACAGATTTTTTTCTACTACATGTAATATATTGACCTCATTCCATGAAAAGTCACTTGAGCACTTCTGTTACGGATATCAGACAACAGAGTTGAGACAATGACAACAGAAACTCAAATACACCGTTTAACACCGCGACAAAGAACAAACATTAATATCATCAAATAAATATATGTCTTGCGTGGGCACCAAATCCACGACCATTGGCATACATAACAGGAACACAACCAACAGCGCCATCGGGGCCTTCAAAATTGGGCTTACTTAAAAAATTAAGACCTTATTTCTGCATAACTACTACATTATGTATCTCTCTAAACAAAATACATACATAGATACATAAATCACGCCTGAATCCCATCGGGGTAGACAGAGACTATGGAACGCCGCTTGTTAGGATCTTGGCATACCTCTCTTGCTTCCCTTACTCGCGTTAGTATTTTTAAACACGCTCGCTTATTCTTGGTACTTCTGACCTGGCACTTCTTTAATACCTCTTTGAAAACAAAATCTTCATATATCAAATTGTGCCACGGTGTTTGTCCGGGACGAACTTCTAAGATATGTACATCACGCCTGTGTCCCATCGGGGCATACCTCACGTCGCTTAGGTCGTCCTATATCCTCTTCTATTCACATCCTCTCTATATATTTGTACAGTCATTCTACTTTCATCCATCCACTCTACATGTCCAAAAAATCGTAACATTCCTTTCTTTATTATTGTCACAACAACATCTTTTACACCACATCGATCTCTTATCACACTATTCTTTAATCTATTTCTCAGAGCAATACAACCGATTGTTATAATATCTTGCTTACTTTGAATTGTTTGATCCAACTTGAGAGTAAGGAATTTAATTAAGAATTTAAAGTCGCCATGTTTTTTTTTTATTAAACATGACAATGGTGGGACAGTTGATTTATCTATACATATTACCTTTCTTTTTTCCCTTCTTTATTGTATCAGCTATTAGAAGTCTACTTTTGGACATAGGCCTCCCCAAGAAAGGGAGAATTTACCCATAATTGTTGCGCTGGGCAAGCGTGTTGACAATCGCAGAGCATAGCTTTCGCGACGGGGATGCTGCAGCCCAACCACGCCCTGTGCAATTGAGCTGCACTTGTTTCGGATGGGATATACCGCGATCTGTCGGTTCTGGTACCTTAGTCGCTTCTTACTATACCTGGTACAGGTAGAGGTGTTATTCTACGCTGTCGGTACATCAGGGCTTGTAACTTCACGGATCCCTTCCGCTTAACAATTCGAAGTTCACAAACACGACCATTTAAAAAATCTTTCTTACAGCAAATGTTCTTTCCCCGTAAATGTAAAACGAGAAACACAAACCAAAAATCTAGATCCATCCATCACGTTAGCGGAGAACAAAAAAAAAAACAAAAGCATGGCAGCAATTTTCGAATCCTCTTGAATCCAAATCATTGTTTTGTAGAAATACATTTTAATTGCGCATAATTCCGGCCCCGGGGTATGATTATGGGAGTCGAACCTGAGACGTGTCTGTGTAAGTGAGCATTGTTGAGATTTATTGGGACGGTGTGAGACTGTGGATTTATTTGATGGAGGTATATGGCTCGATCGAGTTTTGTTGGAATTAAAGAAATTACTGTTTTTACAACCTTAGAGAGAAATTTAAGGGAGTGAAATGTTTAAACGCTTTTTCATCATTAAGTTGACTAGTAAGTGACAGTATATTTTGGGCAGAGTGTCGTGAGATACCGGCAGATTAGAATAGTACCTCCCACTGCATCAGGTGTCGTTAGAGGCGACTAAGGTACCAGAACCGACATAATAATAATAATAATAAATTCCCACAACATCTCATGCATTGACCTGACTCCGTGGTAAGTCGCTTAAAGCACTTGTGTTACGGACGCCAGACAACAGAGGAATCCCAATATACTACTTAAATACATATATTTTACACCCATACACAGAGCAAACACAAATATCATCATATAAATATTTGCTCTGGGTGGGAATCGAACCCACGACCCCTGGTGCACAAGACAGGATCACTACCATCTGCGCCATCGGGCCCGTCAACATTTGGCGGGATGCCTAGCAGCATCCTCGTTGTTATAGCTGAGCTCTGCGATTGCTTACACGCTTGCCCAGTGCGGCATTGTGCATTCTTATTTGCCATTTAAAAACCTTTTGGTTACTTTGGTTGTTATATTTTTTGTATAACCTAGTTATAAAGTTGTACTATGTCAATAGTTTGTCTGAAAAGTCTGAGATCTGTTACACAGTTTTTAACTAACGCAGGCATCAGAGTTGCAATTGGAATACGCATGTAACTATTTTGGAATAAATTTAATAATAAACACCAAACATACAAATAAATTTAAAAGATCAGTAATTATTAAGTACAATGGGCGGCCCTATCGCAAATAGTGATTTCGTCCAGGCAACCTTTGGATGGAAAGAGTGAATGAAACAAGGAGGTAGTAAGAGATGTCAATAAGATCGATAGAAAAATATGTTAAATATACATAATATAAATAGATTGTATTTAAGTAAATATAAGTAGATATAACTATAATAGAAAAGTAATCCTTCACCAACCGTTTAAACACAGGCAGGGACTGCGTGCATCTAATATTAAGCGGGAGTGCATTCCGCAAACGAACAGCCTGGGCCGTAAAGGACTAAAAAACGTTGTGGAATGCACAGGCGTTTTCAGTAATAGGTAATTTAATATTATTATTATCCTTCAGTAATCTGTCAGCTTTACCATTGCCTAAAAATATTCGTCAAGCCGTGAGGTACCGGCAGAGTAGAATAGTACCAGGTGTCGTAAGAGGCGATGAAGGTGCAGCCCAAATGCACTGGACGGAGATGGGCGTGAGCATACTTATTGCGGTGCTGCGGTATGAGATTGCCAACACGCCTGCCCAGTGAAGCCTATGCCCAGCATTGGACTTTCAATGGCTGTAATGATGATCTGGTCTATACCACTCATATGGTTGGCCTGCCAAATGCAACGCTACGTGGTCGCCCGCCAACGCTTGGCAGTGCCTGCTCGCTGGACTACTGCAGAGAGTTTGACGAGAAATAAATCTTAATAAAAAGTCGCAATATATTTTCCATGATACTTATAGCACTGATAGTAGTCATCCTGTCTAGTGTGCGAAGAGTCGCGGGTTGGAATCCGATTATATATGTGTTCGTTCTGTGTCTGGGTGTTAAATATATGTATTTAACATATTTATATAGTTAAATATATGTATATTTGTGATTTCCTGTTGTAACACAAGCGTTTGAAGTCGCAGTATATTTTCCATGATACTCATACGCATATATTTTTTTTGGGAAACCTAAAGAGCCCAATGGTGCAGATGGTAGTGATCTTGTCTGAGCCAAGGGTTGTCGGTTTGATTCCCACCAAGAGCAAATACTTATATGATGATATTTGTGTTTTTTCTGTGTCCGGGTGTTATACATATGTATTTAAGTAGTATATTTGTGATTCCTCTGTTGTCTGGCGTCCGTAACACAAGTGCTTTAAGCGATTTACCACGGAGTCAGGTCAATGTATGAGATGTTGTGAGAATTTATTATTATTTAAAGCAGGGCAGCGTCTGTCGGTTCAGTTAATATGAATATTAAGCTAGTGTTATAGTGTCTAGAAATGAAAAATAATAAAAATCAAGCGCCATAACATTGTTATTTATTAATACACTTTCTTTGTAAACTGCTAGCTAGTGGTGGATCGATACGGAATCTGCCACTTTTTAAAACGGCCAGACATCGCGACGGCTCATATTAAATTTAAACAGAAAAAGCTTAGCTTCTAACTTATTTTCCTACACTTAGTCATGTATGGTTTGCAAAAAAAATAAAAATATACCCAATGACATACATCTCTTATCATACAGACAGAATGATAGATATCAATGAATTGTTTATATTTATGATCATTATTATTGCAGCTGTGAAACGTCCACTGCTGGACATAGACCTCCCCAGGAAAAAGGGGGTGATTGCCCGTTATTGCCACGCGATAATTGCAGGGTATTGCTTCGCGACGGGAATACTGCTGCACATACCCACCCTGTTGCTTTTGTGCTACACCACTTTGAATGGATATACCGCCATCTGTCAGTTCTACTGGTAAGGGGGGAGATACTATTCTGCTCAATTTATATAAGCTATCCATATTGGTAGTATCGTATTTGGAATCAAAATTTGTTATTCATATTGATTACATAATAAAGATTATACTTTTAAGGTATATTAAAGATATAATAGTAACCTAAATTTTAGACTTAATCATTGAAATTATTTAAATTACCTCCCCGTGTACCAGGTGGCGTTAAAGGCGACTGAGGTACCACAATCGACAAATGACAGTATATCCATTCGAACCAGTTTAACTTAAATGCATAGAATGGGGATGGGCAGCTGTATCCCTGTTGCGAAAGCTGCGCTCTGCGATTGCCAACAAGCTTGCCCAGCGCGGCAATTAAGGGCAATATTCCCCCTTTCTTCTAGAGGCCTATCCCAAGCGGTGGACTTCTAGTGGTTGTGATGATGATTATGATAAGTTGATTTGATATAATATGTTATATATATTAATATAAAACCTTCGTAATGTTAACAATTTTAAAAACAATATATGTTGCCAAATATCCTAACGCCAATGTAATAGTATAAATAAATAAATTCCCGTAACATCTCATACGTGGCTTAACCTGGCTCCGAGATAAGTCGCTTAAAACGCTTAAAACATTATCAATCACAAAAATACATATATTCAACACCCAGACACAGAACAAACAGAAATATCACTATATAAATATTAGTCCTGAGTGAGGATCAGACCCATGACCTTAAACGCACAAAATAGGATCATTACCGTCTGCGCTAGGAGATCCGTCCTTACTTATATTTATTAATTTTATACTAGCTGTGCCCGCGACTTCGTCCGCGTGGATTAGTTTTTCTGGGTACCATACCTTACCTTAACTTATATAAACTTTAAATGTCATGTTTATTTATATTAAAACAATGGCCTGAAAAATAAGTTTCAAGTTTCTAGCTCTAAAAATAGCAATACTTTCATACCACTTTTCATCCCCCTTTTAAACCCCTTACAATCCTTATTTCGAATTAAACGAATAGGCTATGTTCTTTCTCAGGGTATAAAGATTATCTGTGCCAAATTTCATCAAAATCGGTTGAGAGGTTTAAGCGGGAAAGCGTAACAGACAGACAGACAGACAGGCAGAGTTACTTTCTCATTTATAAAATTAGTAAGGATTCATTCAAAATGCACAGCTCTTACATTCTAATTAAATATATGTATATATTTATATTTATCATGAATTGTCGAATCTTACAGCCAATGAAGGATTTTACATATATAAATATTTCTTATGACACTATATTGACATCTGTCATTCTTATGATACTAAGAAGTGCAACAATAGACATAAACTCGGAAAATAAAATCGTTGCCATCTTTTCGTTACAAAAAAAGAACGAGTTGTCTATGACCGGATGCCGTTGCCAACCGTACCTACTGGTCGGTAACTAATAATTTGTATGATTTTTCCTCGACTCTATAATATATAGGTGCAGTGCTATGGGGGAAGTTAGCCCCGGCTTAAAAACCATTATGTTTCTTATGTGCGGAATATTAAATGGCTATATATATACTTGACGACTGCAGTATATAAGGGTAGAGACAATTTACATTTGCAGTTTTAATCAGATATCGATTTTATGGCGAGAAATTAAACTTCTCACATATTTTTTTTTCACACAAATATCATAAAGAATAATGATTTCTAGGTATGTAAATGCGGCAGGCTCGATGGCGAAGACGGTAGAGATCCTGTCTTGTGTGCCAAAGGTTGTGGGTTTTATCCCCGCTCGGCACAAATATTTATGTGATGCTATTTATGTTTGTACTTTATCTGGGTGTTAAATACATTTATTTATGTAGTATATTTGTGATTCCTCTATTGTCTGATGTCCGTAACACAAGTGCTTTAGATGACTTATCACGTAATCAGATCAATATATGGGATGTTGTGGGAACTTATTTTATTTCGCCAATTTCAATAACTATTTCAAAACTAGATAGCTATATTATATAGCCATTGACTCTTTTGGCTGACACTTTAACAACGACTTTACGTTAGATACCGGCAGAGTAGAATAATACCTCTCCATGTACCAGGTGTTGTAAGAGGCGACTGAGGTACCAGCACCGATAGATGGCGGTATATCCATCCGTAACCGTGTAGCTCAAATGCACTGGACAGGGATGAGCAGTAACATTCCCGTCGCAGAGCTACGGTATGAGATTGCCACCACGCTTGCCTAGTTCGGCAATTATAGGCAAAATTCTGAGATAGTGTTAGTAGGTAATTTTTTTTGTTAGTCCAGGTCGAAGTACAAGTCTACAATCCGCGTGAAAGTAAGCGTCACTGCAGCCTAAAGACGCTCGTAATATCACAAGGATATCACTGACGCGTTGCAGACATTATGACTTGAGAATATTATGCCATATTTCCCAGTAAAGTCACTGCCTCTCTCACCTTTCAGACTGGGACACAGAAATGAGAACACTGCTATTTGGCAGTAGAAAAAGGTGAGAGTGAGGTACCATGTATTAGATTACTTAAAGTTTTAATACTGGATTTGTTTAAGGTAAGTTTCAAATGGTATATGTTGGTGTTCTTTGTATATTTTTAAATAAATATTTCTATTTCTTTCTTGGTGTGGCCTATGTTGAGCAATGGACTTCCAATGGGTGATGTAATGAAGATGACTTCTACCCGAAACATATTTACTTTTACTTTTTATTATTATTTCTTTTGATCTGATATATCTATTATACATTGACCTGACTCTGTAGTAAGTCTCTTAAAGCACTTCTGTTACGGACGCCAGATTACATAAGCAAGCACAAATATACTACTTAAATACACATATTTAACACCCAGACACAAAACAAACGCAAACCTCATCAAATAATATTGGCTCTGGGTGGGAATCGAATTCACGACCCTTGGCGCACAAGATAGTATCACTACCATTTGCACCATCGGGCCCGTCAAATATTTACAATGTTAATTGCTTTAAAAATTTGTTTACTCTATAGTATGAAGTCAAGACTTTTTAATACACATAATTAGGTTTAAACTCAATAGTCCTTATCAAGAAACTCTCAAGGTAAACTCAAAACGAAACCACTAATTTCCCGATACTAATATGTGGTTAAAGGTGTTGGTTTCACAATTCTATTTTTATTCTCTATTATATGTTATTATTTCATTATTTTATTAATATGTTGAAATTTGAGCACTTCGAAGTAAGTGTGGTGTGATTTGAGAGATGGATTGAAGAATAGTGTAATAAGAGATCAATGTGGTGTAAAAGATGGTGTTGTGACAAAAATACAGAAAGGAATGTTGAGATGGTTATGACATGTAAAAAGGACGGATGAAAGTAGAATGACTGCACAAATATATAGAGCAGAAGTGAGTGGAAGAGTTGGTATAGGATGACCGAGGCGAACGTGTTTTAAAGAGGGGCCAACCAACCAACTCTTCCATTCACTTCCGCTCTATATATTTATGCATTCATTCTACTTTTATCCATTCTTTATACATGTCCAAACCATCTCAAGATTCCTTTCTCTTATTGTTACAACAAAATTTTGTACCACATCGATCTCTAATCACACTATTTTTTTTTATTTATTTAACTTTATTGCACAAAATGTTACAAAATGTACAAATGGCGGACTTAATGCCAGATGGCATTATCTCCCAGTCAACCATTACACAAAACTGAAAAAATATATATATATAGTGGTGCAGGCAATATATATACAAATAAATAAACGTGGCATACATATTTGTATAAATAAATGCAATAAATGCATATGATATATATATACATAAAATAACATACATCAGAAATAGGGTTATAAAGTTAGAGAAGCAGCATCAGTAAATAAAGTACGGAGACAGCGTTTCAGGTTAAATTTGTTTGCGGATTGCTTAATATTCAACGGAAGCTCGTTCCAGAGTCGTATAGCTGTCACTGTAAAAGAGTTTGTCAGAAAACTAGAGTGATGAGAAGGAGTTAAGAGCGAAAGAGTATTAGAAGAACGGAGATTACTATTCTTTAAGCTATCTCTTAAACTCACACTAAATTTCTCGTTATTATTTCTCTTTAATATATTTCTCCATACATTTAGGAAGTACGCGAGTGGAACCCCGGAGCATAACTAGTATATTATTTGAACGAACTTAACGAGGGATATGCCGCCATCCTGCTTTCAATAATTATAAAACCTTACATTTTCTCTCAGTGCATTCGCCACATCAAAAAAGGAGGAAATTGCCCATAATTACCACGCTTCGCAAGCGTGGTGGCAATCGCGGAGCGTAGCTTCGTGACGGAAACGCTGATGCCCATCCCCGCCCAGTTGCATTAAAGCTACATTGTTTTGAGTGGATACCGCCTTCTGCCGATACCTTATTCGCCTCTTACGACACCTGGTACAGGGGGCGGTTATATTCTACTCTTCCGGTACCTCTCGGCCATAGTGCATTAGGGTGTATTAATTATTAGATGGTAGGGATCCTATCTAGTGCGCCAAGAATGGAGGGTTCAATTCCCATCCAAATCAAATATTTATTTGATGATATTTGTGTTTGTTCTGTGTCTGGGTGTTAAATATATGTATTTAAGTAGGATATTTGTGATTTCTCTGTTGTCTGGCGTCCGTAGCACAAGTGCTTTAAGCGACTTACCAGGAAGTCACGTCAATGTTTGAGATGTTGAGGGAATATAAAAAAACACGCCCTGTTGTATCAAATGTACAGGGCGTGAATGGGCAGCAGCTTCCCAGTCATGGAAGTTGCGCTCTGCGATTGCCAACACGATTGCCCAGTACGGCAATTACGGGCAACAGACCCCGTTTTTTGGGGCGGCCAAAAAACCGATTCAACAGTGGATTTCTAATGGCTGGAATGATAATGATGAAGCAAGCAAGCATCAGACGCGCGTGATTGTAAGTTTCCGTAAATTACACGCTCGCATCACAACAAATATATCACTATCCTGCCTCCAACCTTGTAATCTAAAGATATCGCATCACATTACCCAGTAATTTCACTACCTCCCTCACCCCTTATTAAATACTAGCAATGCCCGCGACTTTGTCCGCGTAGAATAGTGACTTTTTTGCAACATTTCTCAAGCATAGACAGTAAGAGTCACCGCAGCCTGTAGACGCTTGAATTATCATTAGGATATAACTTTCGCGTTACTTTGTGACTTCAAGATATTTTGCCAAATTTGCCCAGTGATATCACGGCCTCTATCACCTCTCAAGCCGGAATAAAGCAATACCAACACTGCCATATTGCGGTAGAAATAAGTGAGAGTCTGGAATAACAAGAACTTTGTAAGAGATCTAATTTTTAATTTATCTAAGAATTAGATGCAATGCCGAAGTTAAAGTCAAATATACTTTTAATCGTTAATAAAATAAGTAGTAACGCGATAACATTCAAATTCCAATAAGGAAAATATTTTATGCGTATTTATGTATACATACAGCTATAAAACATCTACCCTGATGACTCAAGAGATCATGAAAGTCATCTAATACATAAATTTTAATTAGGTCTACCTTAAACCAGATTGCCGGCTCCAGGCAAGTCTTAAAACAAATTTTATTACAGGTTCATTACGCAACCCACCCGAAAGGAATCTGCAAGAAAAACTGGTAGTGATAAAGGTTGTACTAGCACCAATTATGTAGTAATTGGCGCTAACAAACCCTTGTCTTAAAACTAATAATTAAAGCAGTTCTATAATCGTTGACATATCAATCCATAGATAATATAATACACATATATATTCATGACATCTATGTTTTTAACGATTCAAAGATGGCCGTAATGAATTACATGACTTAAACAGAAAATTTCACGTGAACCAGCCGTGTTTAAACTATAAAACGTTTTCTGAACAATATTACAAATGCAACATTGTAACATAAGGTCTGTGAAAGCAAATAAATCGATGGTAACATTATCTGCACATATTTCATTTATTAAATACTCGCACACAGCCGACCAATGCGAGCCCGCAGCCAGTCACGACTCGCCGCCATGTTTGTATCGTGTTCCTTTTTTGAATTCTGACAGTTGGTATATATGGCGCTAATCATGTATTAAAAATATTACCTGCCAGTTATGTTGTGGAATTGTTTTTTTTTACCGCAGTTTCGGTATGCGATGTGTGATTGAGTTTTTATTTGTCAGAGGTCAATGAGAAGAGAACGGCTTATATATGATGAAATACTAATTAAGCGTTTATACGCAAATTTTTTTAACCAGTAAAAACGTAAAATGTATAAAGGAGATTTGAATAAACGGAAAATTCATTTTTTTGAATTACTGTTAGTTTTCTCCAATCACAACATGTTAATAAACATTATATAACCATTTTCCTTATAATGTACAAAATGTACATAACCAAAGCTATTTTGTAGACTATAAATACCTTCCTTGTTAATAAGTGTTACTAATTATAGTTTAAAGTAAAAATATCTAGTATATTAATACAAAAGATTTTTTTATGATAACGAAAACATAACTCCGTCTCATCTACTTTATAAATAAATAAATTTCCACGACATTTCATACATTGGCATGACTCCGTGGTAAATCGCTTAAAGCACTTGTATTACGGACGCCAGACAACACAGGAATCACGAATATTCTACTTTAAATACATATTTATAACACCCAGACACAGAACTATCACAAATATCATCATATAAATATTTGTTCTGGGTGGGAATCAAACCCAAGATACAATCCCTACCATCTGCGCCTTTGGGCCCGTCAACACTTTAATAATAATAAATAATTAATAACCTATTTATAAATATTGTATTTTAGTATACACAAATATACATGTCTATTTAAAAATCCAAATACGTATAGAAAACAATTTTGTTGTAATAAATGTATTACGATTAGTTAAACTAGCTTGCCGTGAGATACCAGCAGAGTAGAATAATACCTCGCTTTGTAACAGGTGCCGTAAAAGGCGACTGAGGTACCAGAACCGACAGATGGCAATACCCATCCAAAACAGCGTAGCTTAAATGCAACAGGACGGGAATGGACAGCTGCATTTCCACTGCTAAGTTTCGCACGCCTGCGCAAGTTCCCATTTCTTGGGAAGTCTTACATTCAGCAGTGGACGTTATGACGCTATGATGAAGCCAGCTTGTAGTTAGACCTTAGATATTGCAATGCCTTCAAAGAGCGTCACATATAACTTTTAATCAATTTTTTCTAAAGTTTTCTCCTCCATGTAGGTACGAGCAACGAATTAATTTTAAATGAAATGTAGTTCCCTTTTCCGTTAAAATATGAGGTTATAATATGTCATATATATTCACTAATATAATTTTCTATTCATGAATGCTTAGTACTCTTAGTTACTTAGTACGTATTTATTCTTAGTACTTCTGACCTGGTTCTTCTTTAATACCTCTTCTACCTGGTTAATATATGTTCGCCTCAGTCGTCCATTACCAACACTTCCATTCCCTTCCGCTCTATATATTTGTGCAGTCATCCTACTTTCATCCATCCTTTCTACTTGTCCTTTGTTCTATGTCTGTGTTTAAATATATGTATTTAAAAGTACGAGTATATAAGGTAGACACCTTACAAAGCTCGTCTGCATAGGTACCTCACTCTCACCTATTTCTACCGCCAAATAGCAGTATTCGCATTGCTGCGTTCGTTGAGCAAGGTTGAGCGAGGCAGTGAAATTACTGGGTAAATGTGACATAGTATCTTCAGTCCACAAGGTTAGCGACACGCTGGTGATAACTTTGTGATGACACGAGTATAGGCTGCAGTCACTTGTATCATCAAGCGGACCGCATGTTTGTTTGCTGATTTCATAAGATAAAAAAATGACCCATGTGAGCAGAGCTTCAATGCTACTAGGGTTTCTGCTCAAAAAGTGCAGGTGGAAACCGCGTGGCACATTACTATCTTTCATGAACGAACATCCTGCCATAACTATACACAAATATATAACGAAAAAAAATGTCTACTTTCTCACGCTAATAAAGAATGCCATAATAAATCACAAACGCTATCACACAAAAATGGGATATATATATCAAAACGTTTCGACCCCATAGTTACGGACTTTAAACTTTTCACTTGTACAGGCGCGATATTATAATTGTATATTTTCGCGAGTGGTGTTACCATAAATAAGGACTTCTAAGTGTTCAGTTTCCAAAAAAGATCTTGATGAATTTATAAAAAAGATTAATAAGATTAAATTGAATTATTATCATTATATTAGCAATTAGAAGTCCACTGCTGAACATAAGCCTCTCTAAGAACGGAGGTATTTGGCCAATAATTGCTGGGCAGGCGTGGTGGTAAGCGCAGAGCATAGCGTTCGCGAAAACATGCGCTACACTATGTCGGATGGATATACCGCCATCTATCGATACGAGTACCTCAGTCGTCTCTTACGACACCTGGTACCGGGGGAGGTATTATTCTACTCTGCTGATACCTCACTACATCACTACGGATACAAATCCCTACAGCGAGATATAGGAAATATCAAATTCTTTTGAGTGAGATATATTAATGAAAAAAAGAACTGTATTGTAAGTGGCTAAACATGCTTAAGCATCTCTTAACACCTAGCGTGGTCTCTTTGGTACTCACCAACGGGAAACCACTATGAAGATCTCCTTTTTTTATATTATAGGAGGGGGGGGGGCGACGATCCAACGAATTACCTGATGGTATGAAATCAGCGTCGCTCATGGACACCTGCAACACCAAAGGTATTACGGGCACGTTGCCAGCCTTTAATAAGGGAACAGATTTTGCTCTTGAAGGCCCCTAAGTTATATCGTCATCGAATTACCTGATGGTATGAAATCAGCGTCGCTCATGGACATCTGCAACACCCAAAAAAATAACGCGTTACCGGCCCCTAAGAAGAGAATAGCTTTTAGTAGAATAGGCCCTTAAGTCGTAATGGTCTGGGATTTAAAACAGAAAATGGCGCCGAAATCGCACTGTGATTGACCGCCATTCGACGTATACTTAAAATGTGGTTTCTTTGTATTAACAAGTTAGCGTAGCTAGATGATATTTGTTGTAATAATAATAAATAATGATTTCCCATAACATCTCATACATTGACCTGACTCCGTGGTAAGTTGCTTAAAATATACTACTTAAATACATATATTTAACACCCAGACAGAAAACAAACACAAATGTCATCATATAAATATTTGCTCTGGGTGGGAATCGAACCCACGACCCCTGGTGCACAAGACAGGATCACTACCAACACAAGTGCTTTAAGCGACTTACCACGGAGTCAGGTCAATGTATGAGATGTTGTGGGAATTATTATTATATTATTTTTACTTGCGTTTCAGACATCAGACAACAGAGCAATCTCAAATTAGATACTTATATACATATTTATAACATCAAGACACAGCACAAACACAAATATCATCATATAAATTTGTGTCCTACGTAGGGATCGAACCCACGACGCTCGGTGGATAAGATAGGATCACAACACCACGTCACGCTAAATAAACAGGACTTTATAATTATAATTCTACAGAGTCCTGTTTAATCCCGAAAACAAGGACACTGTACCCGTCCGTGAGATCGCCGACTCCCTGTAATCAGCACACCTCTGCAATTAGACGCGAACGGACTGACTGACTGTTAAATATTAAGGTTACTAATTAAACGTTCCTTTTGCTAGGATTATGCATATTTTGGACGTTACTTAGAAATATGTACATGTGTGTTGCCAGTGATATAATAGAAAATCTATTTCCTTTTATTCGATTAGGACTAACCACTAAGCCGTGAGGTACCGGCCGTAAGTGTAAGGTACCAGAATCGACAGATATCCAATCACAACAGTGCAGCTCAGTTAGTTGCTCCGGGCGGGGAGGGGCCGCAGTAGCCCCCGTCGCGAACACTGCGGATCACGATTGCCAACACGCTTGCCCAGCGTAGCAATTACGAGCAAAATTCCACTTTTCTTGGGAAGGCCTTTGTTCAGCAGTGGACTTGCAATGGCTGTGATGATAGGATGGTGATGACATTGGATCTTCGGAATTATTTTAAGATAGAATAGATAAGGATTTGCTGTTATTTAGATAGGAATTTGCTGTTAATTCCTAAATTGCTTTTTGCATTTCACTACGTTTTCATAAATCTCTCACAGATAATTGCCAGTATAATGTTTGTAACCTTTCACATGTCTAGCACCTTGACACTTGAAACTTTGAAGAAACTTAATCTGTTTCAAACTTAAATTTTATTACAATTTCAATTTGAGGTCATTAATTGTAATTGATTGTTCGACCTTATGCTGCAACAATATTAACTCTTTTTTTATTCTCTTAGAATTTATAATCTTCTCTTTATCCGCGTGGAATTGTGACATTGAGCAACATATTTTCTTTTGAAATTACAAACTTCCACGCAGCGCACGCAACGAACGTTAATTTTTCGCCCGCTTTTGCCACATTTTTAATCAATACTCCACTCCTCTCGGACGTAGCGTGACATAGTTTAAGTTACTACTTATTACGTAAACTATCTGCCAGTGAAAGTTCCGTGCAAATCGGTCCAGCCGTTCCAGAGATTAGCCGGAAAAAACAGACAGACGGACAGATAATAAACATAAAAAATATATTCAGATATGTGTACCGTATGTGCATTTATATGCATGTAGTAGAAAGCGGTTGTTTTAATATTACAAACAGACACTCCAGTTTCATTCATATGTATAGATTTTCTAGTTTTTAGTTCGGTAAGCTATAAAAGCGTGCTTTTTCTGTTTTTTTAAACTAGGTTTGGTATGCTTTTGTTTATGGAATGAAAGTATTTTCTTTCAGTCATCTTTGGCTTGTTTTAACGGACATTCCGAAATCTGTCGATCTCGGAAAGAGCTGCTTGATTATGTTTAAAAGAAATTGTAATAAAATAATGAATTTGAAATTCAAGAATTATATTTATTTTCCGATTAATAATACAGGTAATTGGCTAAATACTTATAAGTTTTATTGTCTTGATGATTTTTAATATTAAATCTTGAATCGTGTTATTTTTTGTATTGTGATTTGCATATGTCGGTTCTTTTACCTTGGTCACCTCTTACGACACTTGGTACAGAGGGAGGTATTATTCACCTCTACCGGTACCTCTCGGCTATCTATTATTATATATATATAAAGAATTATTTTTATTAAGATCGATTCATCCTCACCTTGCTACGTTTGAGATACAAGAACATGGTGGTTGTTCTATGCTGGCGTATACCGCCAGCATAGAACAACCACCACACGGCTTTAAAAAAACCTTTGATAAATCATAGATAATAATAATAATAATAAATTCCCACAACATCTCATACATTGACCTGACTCCGTGGTAAGTCGCTTAAAGCACTTGTGTTACGGACGCCAGACAACAGAGGAATCACAAATATACTACTTAAATACATATATTTTACAACCATACACAGAGCAAACACAAATATCATCATATAAATATTTGCTCTGGGTGGGAATCGAACCCACGACCCCTGGTGCACAAGACAGGATCACTACCATCTGCGCCATCGGGCCCGAGATGACCGTGAGGTGCCGGTAAGAGGCGACTGAGGTACCAGAACCGAGAGATGGCGGTATATATATCCGAGATAGTGTAGCTCAAATGCATAGGGTGGGGATGGACAGCAACATCCCCATCGCGAAAGCTGCGCTCTGCAATTGCCAACACTTTTTTGGCAAAATGTCCTCTTTTTTAAGGAGGCCTATGTCCAGCAGTGGATTTCCAATGGCTAGTATGATGATGATGTGATTATAGAAATAAACTACCTACTCCGAGAAGAGTCTGTAATCAATGCATTGTGTAGTTATAAATAAGAAAGATATAAGAACGCAATATCTCGGTCCAACCAGCGATAAATCTTGAAGAAGCATGGTTGAAAGTAAAATCGACTTATCACATTCTCGGAAAATAGACAACTTTTGATTGATGCAGGTCCGGACACCGAAACGTGTACCCGAGGGTAACGTACCACTGTAATCTGGGGTATGATTGATTTAGTGCGATCAAGAAACACGTGCATCCTTGTTATGCTGAAGATAAGGTTGGTATTGCTGCCGTGTTTTCCGACGATATTCGTTTAGAATTTATAAATGGCTTTGAAAATTTGAACCTTTTTTGATGAAACAAACCTTTTGATACAATAAATCAGAATCATGGAACGATTAAGTTTGATTATGTGATTTATTACAAATATTTTTTAAAACGAATGGAATTTTTAGTTCATGTGTTAAATTACATGAAAAAATTCGTTTAAAAAAGAAACCGATGTGGATTCATGTTGCAAGTATTCGTTTTTTAAATTGTTAATTTGTAAGTTGTATTCCGTGAGGTACCGGCAGATTAGAATAGTACCTCCCACTACACCAGGTGTCATAAGAGGCGACTAAGGTACCAGAACCGACAGATGGCGGTATATCCATCCGAAATAGCGCAGGCCAAATGCAGAGGGCGGGGATGGGCAGCAGCATCCCCGTCGTGATAGCTGCGTTCTGCGATTACACGCTTGCCCAGCGCGGCAATTATGGGCAAAAAGAACCTTCTTTTTCGGAGAGGCTTATGTCCAGCAGTGGACTTCCAATTGATGGTGTTATGAAGTTGTAATTACGGCACTGGAACTGGCAGATGGCGGTACATCTATATGTGATGGTAGATTAAATGCAACAGTGATAGGCATCACTATGAACTTCAATAAATTCAAAGAAATTAATGACGCCTGCAACAAATTGAAAAAAAGATTGACAGGCAACTTGGTGCAATTGGCAGTGCACCTATCTCGTCCGTCAAGGGTCGTAAAATCGATCCCCAGCCTGGAAAAAAACAGGTGAGAGAGCGACTGACAGAGGTATCAAAGCATTAAGGCGGGTGACACAAGTGCTTTAAGCTACTAATCTCGGAGTCAGGTCAACGTATAAGATGTCGTATGAATTATTATTTATTCTATATAGATAAAAATAATCTTCAGAATGTATGTACCTTATTCTAGAATTACTAGGTACCAACACCACACGTGCGATAATAATTTTTTGTTATATTTTTATACTATCTGCGCCCGCGACTTCGTCCGCGTGGATTAGATTTTTATTTGCGTACCACACCTCTTTACCTTAACTTATATAAACTTTGAATGTCATGTTTATTTATATCGAATCAATGGTCTGAAAAATAAGTTTCAAGTTTCTAGCTCCAAAAATAGCGAAACTTCATACAAATTTTCAACTCCCTTTTCGACCCCTCACAACCCTATTTTCGAATTAAAAAATAGCCTATGTCCTTTCTCAGGGTCTACAAATTGTCTGTGCCAAATTTCATCAAACTATCTATCTATCGCTGTTATTGTCTCCGAGAAAAAAGTCGTTCCGATTCCATATAGAAATAAAAAACCAGACTATTCCACAGGAACATGTTCGGATAAAAAGTGTTACTACAGTCTATCAATAATCTCTGTGCCAATTTTCATCCAGATCTATTCAGCCGTTCCGATATGAATGATTGACAAACGTACAACCGAACATCCATACATTCGTGCTCAGAAACTTTCGAATTTGTAATATAAGTGGATAAAGGTTGGAGTAAGTTTGTTGGGGAAGTTTTAGGAAAAAATATACCTGACGATTGTATGCAGGTATCTAGTTTACGGGATAGACGGAGAAACGGGGTAATATTTTACTACGTACCTGGACGAAGTCGGGTCAAGTTGCTAGTTATATTTAATTTATGCTTTGCACGTCTGCAATTGGGATAAAAAATTGTTATTGAGGGTTATCCCTAGAAGTTGTAGAGGATAGATTTAGGGACCCTAAGATGTACAATACTAAAATACATTATTTTGATCTATTTCGTAACGTTAGGCGTTTGCAATATAAGCAAAAAAAATGATCAGCGTGGGGTACCGGTAGAGTAAAATAGTACCTCCCCCAATACCGGGTGTCGTAAGAGGCGACTGAGGTACCAGAACCAACAGATGGTGGTATATCCATGCAAAAAAGTCAACTCAAATGTACTGGGCTGGGTTTGGGCAGCAGTTTTCCCGTCGCGAAAGCTGAGCTCTGAGATTGGAGGAGGATCTTGGGGAGGCCTATGTATACACTTTCTCTTGAATTACTCTATCTATTTAAACAAACCGCATCAAGTATTATAGATCTAAGTCCTAGTTTATAAACCCTGTAATCTAGGTCTGCAAACCATCATAGGCACCAGTCTCCCACAATAAACATTTTTAAACTGTTTATTCACAACATACAATTATTATTTGTAAACATTGTTATTTATGGTGAGAATAATTTTTTTATCTATGATCTAATTAATCCCTACGTACCTATATAAGACAGACGTCTGTCTATAATTTTTTAGATTTTGTTTTATTCTATGATGTTGATGTTTTTTAAGAAGAACGAATGACGATTTAATTGTGTTGATTCATCTATCAAAATTAAATTATTTATATACTTTATACCATGAGAAATACGGTTATAACACTATTTTGTTGTATAAATATGCAATTTATTAGTAATTATCAAAATAAAATTGTAATTTTATAATCTGTATATCACGTCACCGTAAATATGCCATACTTTTTTCGTGAGTGACGTCAAATGAGCAGCATCGTACAAGTAACGTACACCAACAGAGAAAATTTGATCTCCTTAATTCAAATTTGTGACCTGTTATATTCTTGCACATTTAATTCGTTATTATTAACAATGGAGGATGGATTCCCGATAGTTCTATTCAAACATTTCTCATATTGATGTTGTTTGGAACTCTAATAAATAACTTTTGGATTCAGTCTTCAATGTTGTGTTGTTATAATTTAGCACTATACAACAACGATACGTTAAATACAAGCTCATTATTAATTTTAGGAAAATATACATTTTAATGCGCTGCCGTCGAACGTTTCAAAATTATTCGTTTTTATTCTTATGACGTCACAATATTTGCAACTGTCGTTTTGGCCAGTTTTGGCGCGGATATTTATTGTTAATTTTTTTTATATAAAACGACATTATTTCACGAAAATAAAAATACCAGTTGACTATAAAATCGATACGAACATTTTAATATATATATATATATATATATATTAAAAACAAAATATAGTATTCTATATTTTATTTTGCCGCCTATTGCGGATAGCTGACAGTTTGCACGCGCAATTTCATCGCTCACTGAATATGTCGACGTGCGAAATGACGTTAGAAATTATATAAAGTTATACCATTATGTAGTTATTGTACGCGAAGTCCAAAAGAAATTTACTGACGAAGTTAAGTTCTGGGCTAATTCATTATTATAAGTCGCAAATATGTAATTTAAAACAATAGTCGATGTATTGAAAATAAAACGAATACTTACGAAATAATGAATGAATAAAAACAGAAACTAAGAAAGCGATAGTTGACGGGCATATTTAGTAGTTTTTTTTAGACTAAGTCGACAACTAAGCATACTTACAAGTGACAGTAAGCGTCACTGCAGCCTATAGACGCTCGTAATATCTCAAGGATATCAATAGAGCATTGCCTACATTAAGACTTGAAGATTATCTCACATTATCCAGTAATTTCACTGCATCTCTAACCCTTCTAACCAGAACTCAGCAATGTCAACACTGTTAATTGGCGTTAAAAGCAGGTGAGAGTGAGGTACCAATGCAGACGACCATTCGTATAATGTCTACCTTATGTGTGTATTTTAGTAACACGTATTTTTTCGAGTCTGGGTGTTACATATACGTAATTAAATATCATATTTGTGATTTTTTTTGCCTGATATCCGTAACACAAGTGCTTTAAGCTACATAAATTGGTGTAAGGATAATCTTTACATATTAGTATTTTTAACAACCAGATAAAAAAAAAACAATAAATATTCGTCATAGCAGTCGTAGAACGTCTACAGCTGGACATACGTCTTCCCAAGGGGCAACCTTATCTATAATTGCCGCGATATATCGCGGGAATGCTACTGCCCAACCCCGCCCAATTAAGCTACCCAGTTTACAAGTCGATATGGATATGTGGAGGTACTATTCTACTCTGGATGGTAGTAAATAAAATAAATAAATCAGTCAATTTGTATATTTCCATATATATAAAATACAGACACACAACATACAGTATAATACGCTATAATACTTGATACAAAAATATATCTTACCGACTAAGAAAACGTCATCCAATATATTATATGACGAAGGAATAAATACACTTATTTGTAGCACAAGTAATTACAATAATACTCATATAATGTCACTCAAATGGTTGTTAAAAAAATAAAGCTATATATAATGCAAAAAAAAAGTCAGATATTAAAAGCCCTAAACACTGACATCAGACATAAAAAGAACATCAAAATGGACTCCAAGTCATAAATATAGCTTCATAAACACTAACTGGATGAAATATTTTTATTGGTAATTTAAATTAACCAAATCTTGTTTTAAACTATTTATATATTTGTACTTAAAAACATAAATCAGCTTCACTATAAGAAAATGTGTTAATATGAATTAAAAAAAAATATTCTTAAAAAACACAATATATGTAGTTTAATTTCCAAATAAATGTTGTATGTAGTCTCATAAGAATAATTACAATCACAAAATAATAATAACAGGTAATATTTTGTATAAATCTATATATAAAATATAAAACTCCTATTTAACGGCTATAAAACGCTGTTTATTCAGTTACAGTTACATAACGGCTCTTTTAAAAACGGTTGTAAGGTAACCAAAAGCTGAAACCAAAAATGTAAATGTCATATAAACCGCACTTTATAAGCCTTAGTTTCTTTAAGCATATAGATTAACCTACACAAAACTGTCAAAATTCTACAATCGACATTCGTCTTTAATAGCTACAAATTAGAGTTCAAAATTGACTGTGACATTTTGACAGAAGTCTGTGGATTAAACAGCTTTGTGTATTATAAAGGCACTTTCACTTGAGTATTTAGTATCCATATGTAATTATTACAGTAGGTATAATTTTTGCATCCACAATATAAACCTTTACTAGAAAAAAAAATCAGTACTAGGAACTTCGATCGAGAATCGAACCCACATCTCTTGGATGACATGACCAATACTTTGACTGCTGAGATATCATTAAGCTTGAGAAGCTTTTAAGGAACAAAATTTAATCTTCGTCTTTACATTTATAAAAAATGTCCACTTCACTCGGTCAGACATCAGTAAGCTGCTAGACTCTCTAGAATTTACTATACTCCTTTAAATATAGCTTGATCATAATGACAGCTGGCAAACTAAATTATATTAACAGTTTCTTGGCTTAATTTTAGGTTGATTTTATATTATACTAGAGACCCGCCCGGGTTTGCACGGGTGCAAAGAGGATAAAAAATGGTTATTGTGGGTTATCTCTCAGAGTTATTTACTATACTCCTTTAAATATAGCTTGATCATAATGACAGCTGTCAAACTGAATTATTTTAACAGTTTGTCGGCTTAATTTTAGGTTGATTTTATATTATACTAGAGACCCGACAGACTATCTATTTTAGAAAAACCGCATTAAAATCTGTTGCGTTGTTTTAATAATCTAAGTTTTAATCATATAAGGACAGACAGACAGCGGGAAGTTTTAAGCTGTATACTTTATATATAAACCTTTGTAATGTAAACAATATTTATAACAAATTATAACACCAAATACCATACTGTCAATTTAAATAAGTCGTGCCACGCTACTACTTTGACTTCTGTCAATTTAATTAGGCTTTAACTAAAAGAGTATAATTATTTTTTATTGCGTTTGTTATAATAATCAAGAGGAGGTTCCTTTAAAAGAAAAAGTCATGTGGATTGAGCGGTACATTAGAAAATAACAAACCTATAGACTATATAAACTTTTTTATGTAAACTTGTGACGTTTGACATAACTGTCAGTCGCTTGAAAGTTGAATGACAGCTGCGCGCTGCGTATCGTTTAGATCATATATATGGAAGGGTCGGATATTCTATATTTTTCTTTATCATACTACTCAAATTAGTATATAGAAAAATACATAATAATAATTATATATAAAAACACTGGAAGACTGTTTCAGTACGTAGCAGTTACCATAGTAACTGCGTCAAATCTAGCGAACTATATAGAAAAATCAACCTTATCTTTGTTAGTTTTAAGGCTATCATTTCGATGAACCGGTTGTAACAGAAAGTTGCTCAATTATTATTTGGAAACAGTTGTCAAGTCCAAGTTTTATATCAATTGTTTATGATATATGCCTAAGATGAGAACTTTGACGGGCTACACCAACTTGCCAGAATTTCATTTGCCATAATTTAATCTATTATAATGTTTGGTGCTGTGAGGTACCGGTAGATTAGAATAAAACCTCCCACTGCAACAGGTAAGAGGCGACTAAGGTACCAGAACCTATAGATGGCGGTATATCCATCTAAAACAGTGCAGCTCAAATTTACAGGGCGAGGATGGGCAGCAGCATCCCCGTCGTCATAGCTGCGCTCTGCGATTGCCATCACGCTTGCCTAGCGCGGCAATTGTGGGCAGGAAACCTCTTTTCTTGTAGAAGCCTGTGTCCAGCAGTAGACTTTTAGTGGCTGGTATGATCATGGTGATGAATTCATAAAAAAGATAACACTACGACTCACATATTCATTATAGAAAACAAAACATTCGGGCAAGTGAAATTCTGGCATATGAGTATTATTGCATATATTTTCGGGCAAACAATAGAAGGTATCTCTACCTAAATATTATAATGGTATACGAATCGCAAACCTACCGAAATTCCATGTATACGCATTTTATAAAGTCGAGAGATGGATTAGTTAAACCCACAAATCATAGGAACTATTGGTTCGAATAGAAAAACTTGCAATGCTGCCCATTTTTTTTTCAGGCGAAATATGGACTATAAAACATATTAAGTCTTGATCGTAGACATTTTTCTCGAATTAACACGCGTAAGAGCGCGAGGCACAGGTAGTTGATTAAATTCATAGTATAAATATAGACTTAAAGAATACGGAATCTAATCATACATTGTCATCCCTATAGAATGAATGTGAAACTTTAGTTACATTAATTTCCGCGGCCTCAGTGGCAGCGCCACTGTCTATGCAAAAATAACTCTACACCGAAGTTCGTTTTATAGAATGTGCAAATGCTATTCACAAACTAACTTTCTTACCAAAAATAAATAATCTATCTTTGTGAGCATCTACAACCGTAAAATTTTCATAGACAAACACATTTTTTTTAATACAAAATGGCGTATATAATTGTCTTACACAAAACATAAGGACAACACATTTATTAATAGTATGTATATGAATTGTGACGTGTAAAAATAAATAGGTAATTATTCACGAATGGCAAAAGCCGAATGAGTATAAAAAATACTTTGGAATAATATTCTTAAACCTAACTAAATTATAATAAAAAAAATACTTTTTTAACGGCTTCTATAGTTAATTAACAACGTTTCAAAGCCGTTATAAGAGAAGTGAACGCGTAAATATTAGAAAATATTATCCAGCTAAATTATTAATTAGATGCCATGGCAGTACTTGTAACATTAATTTTAAATATAAATTTTTGTCCCATGTGTATTTTTTTTGTGTTATATATTTTTATTGTTATATTTAAGAATGGTTATTGTCTGTTTTGTACCGTGTACGATGTACGAAAAAATAAGACCAATTTTGACCAGACTGTCACTGTCCGATAACTTGGTCTTGGTCTTGGTCTTTGCAGTAACTATCATCTATTAGTTTTCATTTAAACATTGTAAAAACTACAATGAACTTTCACTGTATAAACACATAAAATTCCAGCATCATTTGAATATATACCAAGGTGGTCAGGTTCAAAGGGTTAAACGTTCCAATCAGGCCAAACAGATCAACTGCTTGCCTTCGTCCATCTGGAATTGTACCTTGTCGGAGTTGGCCGCTTTGTCAGCTGTTTTTGACAGAGCACTGGCCAGAAACACTAGAGCTACTCCAGTTGCTGTCACGAATAGGGCCCAACCTGGAAAAATATTCATTCATCATCGTCATGGGACGTCCACTTCTGGACATAAGCTTCTGCAATAAATTTCCAAGAGAACCGCGTTGGTAGTAAACTACTTTTAAATAGTTTAAAGTAAACTAAAAAAAAGTTAACTGTAGACTTTATGATGATACCAAGTTTATTTTCTGCTAAGTGCGTGGTTAGATTTGCCTTAGACCTACGTCTTGAACTCTGCAGCTGAAGACCCTGATCTCGGCGATGACATCACTAATCCTACGCGCACGTCAACATATATATTTTTTAACGTGATTTTTATTTTTTATTGTTATATTCAAGAATGGTTAGTCTGTTTGATATTTAAAAAAAAAACTATTTATTAAATCCAGGTATCCTTACAAATATTATAAATGTGAAAGTAACACTGTCTGTCTGTTACGCTTTCCCATTTAAACCTCTCAATCGATTTTGAGGAAATTTGGCACAAACAATCTTAGGACCCTGAGAAAGGACACAGCCTATTTTTTAATTCGAAGTAAGGGTTCTAAGGGGTCGAAAAGGGGGATGAAAAGTAGTATGGGAGTATCGCTATTTTTAGAGCTAGAAACTTGAAACTTATTCCATTCGATATAAATAAACATGACATTCAAAATTTATATAAGTTAAGGTAAAGAGGTGTGGTAACAAAAAAAAATTATACTACGCGGACGAAGTCGCAGGCACAGCTAGTAGTATAATATACGTACGTAAAACCACAATATTGTATATTGTCTTTCGCTGTATGATAGCTGACGTATTGTTCTAGGAATAGAAGTTGTGTTGCCGGATTTTAAGAAAAGAAATTGAAGCCCCCGAGTTGTAACAATCTGGTATATGTTACAATCTGGTGTATGCCACATAATTCAAGTGTTATTTAGGTTTAAGTGCAGTGGCTTACCTATGGCACATTCTCCAGGTATGTACGGCTCGGAGTACTGCCCGCACAGCTTCTTGACGCGATCAGCCCCCCACCCCCACGGATACAACAGCAGACCTAGCACGCCGAACAAGCCTGGTGAAAGCAAAAATGGTAGATGTTGAAGCGTCTCCGCAACCTATAGACGCTCGTATATCACTAGGATATCACTAGCGCGTTGTAAACTTTGTAACTCGGACATATTATATCAAATTACCCAGTAATTTCACTTCTTTTTTCATCGTTTAATCTGGAACAGAGTAATGCGAACATTGCTGTTTGTTGGAAGAAAAAAGCGAAGGGTACCGACTGTATTAAGTGTACTTCTCGTTGTAATCTGTCTTCATTGTTGAAATTACCAATTGCAACACTGAACGCCATCTATTATGAATATGGGCACTTGTCATATTATTACGTTTAGAAACAATATATACGCTGTAACCTGGTTCTGTCACTGAATACACTTTTTCTCTGTGCCAGCCATACGTAGGCGTATTTTTTAAAAAGGTATAGAAATAGTATATGTATATATGCCGTACGCTACCGGCAGAATAGAATAGTACCTACCTCCCACTGCACCAGGTGTCGTAAGAGGTGACTAAGGTACCAGAATCGACAGATGGCGGTATATCTATCTAAAACAGTGCAGCTCTCTTGCACAGGGCGAGAATGGGCAGCAGAATTCCCGTCGCGATACCTGCACTTAGCGATTGCCAACACGCTTATCTAGCGCGACAATTATGGGGAAAAAACCTCCTTTTTTGAAGAGGCTATGTGATCCAATGGCTGATATGATGATGATAATGACGACCAATTAAAATTGAAAGCGATATTAATTTTAATATATTCAAAAGTAATTTAAACGAATACCTCGTCGAAAAATAGTAATACACTATAAACGAATTCTTGTAAGAAAAAATAAATAACATACGCAACGCTAATTTATGTCGAATGCATGTGTAATTACTAGTTTCGAGTTCAATTGTATTAGTTTAAAGTATGTTTTGCGACACCCTGACAGGGTCATGTACCACACTCCAATAAAACTATCGATGTAAGTACTTAATGCATATACGTTATTCTAATCGGTCTACCGCATGACTTGAACCATAGTTCCATCAAGAGAGAAGACCATGATCGTAAGATTTTCCAAATCCCCTTAGGGGGACCTTAAAAGTTCCAATAGAACTCGGGTAACTCAATTACTATAGAAAAACACATTTCAATACGACATGCCGATAAATACAATGATTCATTAATTGCTTTTACAGTTGGTGCTGCTATGATAAAGAAGCCTGTCATAGCTACAGTAAGAGCTTCCTCTTTCTCGTGTAACTGACCTCCAAGGGATTGTGCAGCTCCAGCCAGCGAAATGACACTCTTCTTGAAGATGGACTGCACGCAGCACGCCATCACACCAGCCAACACCGTCGCGAACTGCACCGCGGCGCCTGCAACATAACAGTGTATTATAAGAAAAAGCTGTGAGGTACCGTTAGAGAAGAATAGTACCTCTATACTATACTATTACCACTGCACCACGTGTCGAAAGAGGCGACTAAGGTGACTGATAGCCATATATATATACAGTATATACATCCGGAACAGTGCAGCTCAAATGCACAGGGCATGGATGGGCAGTAGCATCCCCCTCGCGACAGTTCTACTAGTCTTAGAACATGCGCCGGCGTGTGCGTGAAGTCCTAGCAAACCGTACTATTGCTTCCATTTTTTTTCGCAGACAACGTTAGCGTCTTGTAGAGCGAGCAAGGAGTCTTTAGGCATAGGGTCGCTCATTAACAAACGGAATCGACTACACTTGTATGTCTGGTATTAGGTGAGGCAGACCTCATACTAAGTTCGTCTGCATTGGTACCTCACTATCACCTTTGTATAAAAAATAGTGGGTAATGTGACATAACATTTTCATGTCACAAGTTTGGCAACGCACTAGTGCCTTTGAGATAATAGAAGCATCTACTAACGTATGCATGTTTGAGTCATAGAAAAAAATAATTAAGACTGGGCTGGGTAGAGAGAAGTAGCCTTTTTCGCATTCTTCTGGATAGCTGACTTTACAGAAGAACCCTAAAAGAAGGTTCTTAGAAACTGCCCAACCTACATCTGCAAATTCTCACAGGACATTTAGTAACACACCATGCTAATTACCTAAGCACGGTAAAGAATCTCAACTTTTATTAGCACATCAATTAGGAACTTGAATTGGTTTGTATCCAAACAAATGATTCATACACTCATATTTAAATAGGGCATTGTTTATATCTGAAGAACCGTCGAGTGCTACGTAACGTAATGTATTCATAGAAATGATTGAATCTAAATGTTATTTCATTTTCCTGTTTTGATTTAATTACAGTTTGTAACAGGAAAATGAATGATGAGACTACTTTCTAACAGCTGTGAAAAAGGAGTTCATTTTAGTTTGCTTCTTGCTTTTCGTTTTATTTATAAACATATTGTTACTTTAATAACAACGAGTAACAAAAATGAAATTTTTCTTGCCACTAAACTCTTTTTCTACTCAGAGTAGTATTTCAGGGCAAAACACCCCTAAAATATCTCACTTAAGTTTTTTTTATTTTAAATGACTGAGTTATATACCTTTGTTATAATAAATTCCCTATTAACATTACATAATAAATTAATGCAGTCATACTATTGTGTATGAATCGATGTTTCTCTATATACTTACCTCAAATTCAAACAAAAGTAGATTTTTCAAAGGGATCATATATTATATCATCATCATATAACAAATTTGTTTGTACTCACATAAGGACAGGAAGAACATGGCTGCTTTCCATGGCTTTGGATACAACACATCTGATGTAGCCAGCCCATAGAATGAGAATGATGCGCAGTTATTTTGGTCATGCTTCATACGTAGACATCTGAAAATGTATATTGACAACTAAGTGAGAAAGTGTCTTTCAGGCCCGGTTGGCTTTTAGTGCAATCTGTCCTGTTTTAATATTAAGCTTCAGTGCCAGTAGCAAACTGCCAAAGGTCGTGATATAAGGAAAAGAGTAAACATTAATAACGTAGCTGTCCCTGATATAGCTAGATTCTCAGACAGACAATCTCTTAAATGATAATAAATTAAATTAAACACTAATGAGAAAACCTGCAACATCCATTATTCCTATTATAAATCCAAAAGTAAACTACTGAACCGATTTAAATGAATTTTGGTACCCATATAGTCTAAAGCCTTAGAAAAGACAGAGGATAATTTTTCATTCGACATAAGGAGTTGTAAGGGGTCAAAAGGGGCAATGTAAAGTTGTATGGAAGTACCGCTGTTGTTAGGTCTATTATTTAGGCCATTGATTTGTATGTAAATAAATATAACATTCAAATTTCATATAAGTTAAAGTAAAAATGTATGGTGCCCAAAGAAACTAATGCATGCGGACAAAGTCGCAGGCACAACTAGTAGACTATAACAGCTGCCAAAAATGTGACATGATAAAATAAAACTTATATAGATGTACACAAATCAGGGCATGTAGATATATGAAGGCCAATGATGATGATGTTGGTAGCCTCTTTAAAAAAGCCATTTTTTTCTTAGAAAGTAAAAATTAAATACTATTCCTTTCTCTAGTATTTGGCTGGTTGTTAGTATTTGTTATAAGATTTATTATTACTTGTGTTACTAACATTAAAAACCTATCAAATTTTGTGTGTGAACAAAACATAATGATAATTTTCTGACTTTGTAATAGCAAATCCACCCATCTTTTACATTCCATATAAATAATAACATCAATATATCTATATCATCTATAGGTTGATGTTATTGTCACAATTAATACTAGACAAGACACATTATTAATACTAATATTACAAAGAGCTAAGTTTTCATAGTTTATTTGTAACGGTTTAACTCATAAAACTACTAGACTAATTAATAAAATGCTTTACTTTAAAAAAAAGAGCATTACCTAAAACTAAGAATTATGTATACAGGATTTCTATTTCAGTAGGTTTGTAAGAAATAAACTTCTAAATTACTGAACTAGATTCAAAACTCTTTCATGAATAGAAACAGCAAGTGATATTGATAACATATTGTATCCCTATATGGTCACGTAAGTGCAACTGAGGAGAGTTTCACACAAAATTTTTCAATAGGAATTTTGTAGGAATAAGTAAATAAATTAAAATATTTTTTTTTTACCTAATAGTATTGTTTAAAAATATTTACATAGTTCGATAAATTAGATAATTTAACTAAAAATTTGTTATAAGTCGAAATTGAAAATAGGATGCGTTAAATTTAAAATATCGAAACGAAACTTAGCAATTTCTCCAAAAGTTATAAATATATTATCTTTGACCAATGGTGGCCAAATATGTTAAAGTGGCTAGATAATAGTATCCGGAAATGTACTTTGTAAGTACTTGATACAACGACCTCTTCATTCCTATAAATAAATCGACGGCTCTAATTTAATTAGTGACTATCAATGAAAATCCCTTCCGTTCACATATACTGTTATAAAACATTGTTATGAGCTTACCTATTGTAGATCCCGACGCTGGGAATGTAAAAGGATGTAATGTTGTTCTCACTGATGACCATCGGCTGCCCCAACAACCATTTCGGTGTCATAATTCCTGTTAAAATGAACATAAACGCGACCACACTCAACAGTAGCCATGCTAAACTTCTACCCGTGATTATAACGTAACACATGACTGACGGGATTATATTTTTCTTGCAGTTAGAATGTTACATTGATAATTTAAATTGGGGCGGTTGTGACTATCGAAAATGCGGATATTGAAATAAATGACAATAAAAATGTAAACAACCACTTTTAATGTCAAAGTCACATTGATTGATATGGCTGACAGCTGATGAGTTTTTTTATAATGAATGAATGAGGATTGCAACTGCGATCAGTTATAGTTGTGTTACAATAGACAAGTAATTGTATATAATAGGCAAACTACAACAATATCGATAAAAAATAAATAAAGAATGCATACTTACAACTAGGACACCTAACAAAATTAAATGCACAAGACAAAGGACTACACAGAAGTACAGTTGGTCAATACACATTATGATCAATGGTCGATATTAATTAGAAACTATTTTCAATATTTTACAAGTTTGAACGTGATAACTTCATTTTTATTCTAACTATTAACCTACTTCGATATATAAAAAAATTGGAAAATATAAAATATACTGCACAATCTGGATTACGAACGCTATTTTAACCAGCGCCACCTAGTGAAGAACTAAAAATCAATCGACAGTTCTCTCTTCTATCTTGTTTCTTTTGATTCGATTGAGCAAATAATGGTCGATCGAAATAGGGCCTATCTGAACTTGTTTTTCTCGTAATTAAACACATTACAAGTATAAAATCAAAAAAGTGAGTAAATAAATCGAGAGTTTAATGTGTTGTGTTTGATGAAGTGAAATGTGGTCGATGACAGCGTGAAAACGGTGCTACGTAAGTATAAATCGGCTAAATATAATTTTTTACTGCCTGCAAGTTATTTTTGAGGCATTAGTATGCGTCTGCATTTTGTCGCGTAATAGAATTCCTTTCTGTCAGTAATTGACAGGTATCTACTTTAAAACCTAAAGCAAGGAAATCAGTCGTAATTTCTTTACATTATTCGTTGTTGAAGTCATTATTTAATTGTTTTCAATACATGAAATAGATGTGCCATGAGAAGTGTCAGTGAAACAAACAAGTCAATGGTGCGTAAAAGACTAGGTATATTGAAAAAAAAAACATCTTGTTTTCGATTGCCCTTGTTGGGTTGCAAAATCTCCGTTCCTTTGTGAGATGCAAAGCACTTTTACTTTTTCAACTGCTGCTATGTGCGTTCAGTGATTTCCCGCTATTTCGCAATATATTTTCTATAATGTGGGTAGAAAGTGCATTATGTTTTGTACAGTCGAGATTTACAGCTTTTTTCTTTTCACGCCAAAGATATTATGTTAATTTGGCACAGTTTCTACTTGAGTAGGTGTTACTGTGTTGCCTATTTAGTGTCTGTTATGAACTTACAGTTAAACAAGTTTGTAATTTGTTGATTTTTGATCATGTTTTATCCACTTGAGTGCTAACTGGTTTTTTGTCAGGTAAATTGCTTATTGGATAGTTGAATTACCAGTTAGGCCTTACTTCCTATACACTCCATTCTGTTAGCTTTATTTTAATCTCTTATTGAATGATTCTTTTGTACAATTTTTGATTGCTTGATACTTAATTGGAGAGGCACTTTCCAATGAAAATTTAAACATAATACATACATATACATATGGATTGTGTAATCATTTACAAATATATATTTTAATAAAAACCATATAATATATTTAGTTTAAACGGGGTTTAGATGGATGTAATATAGATTTGTAACTATTCTTGGCAAAAAGAATACTTGATTTAGACATATTATTGCGCAAAATAACATAACAAAACATTCCAATGATATTCTCACAAATCTATTGTCTGCAACACTTTAAAATAGTAGCTCAACCATAACTTGATGAAATTATTTGTTGTTTTCATAAAGTATAACACTAATCTTGTGGTTCACAAAATTAAAAGCAAAAAAAATTTGTAATAACAAACATAATATTGTGGTCAACTCATATATTTTCATGCATACCTATAATAGAATTCAACTAGAATTTTACATTTTTAGGTGAAACTTTGTACATACTATATGAACAAAAAAAAAATCTTTTTTAGTGTAGACCAGCTGTGCCCGTGATTATATCAATGTGGAATTGTGGCTTTGGGCATACATTTTTTCTCGAACTACAAACTTCCACATGCTACTTTTGTTGTGTGTGCGGTGCCACATTCTTAATCAATGCTGTGCTCCTTTCTAAAAGTAACGTGATGCCTAAGTTACTACTTATTATGTAAACTATCTGCCAGTAAAATTTCCGTCCAAACTAGTTAGAGCTAGCTAGACTACTAGCCGTTCCAGGGAATAGCCAGGACAAACAGACAAACAAAACTCAAACTTACACACACACTAATTTTGTTTTTATATATATAGAGATGTATAAATAATATAAGTATTAATAATGCTTCATTAGTGATTTTTGTCTCTCTAATTAGAATTTACTTTAATCAATGTGTCATGTTATATATTGTTGTTTAAGTTCTAACACCGCTTAAGTCAAAATGTTCACACATGTTGACACACACATAACAGTTGGGAAAATATTGCTCTAGTTTCATAAAATCAATTTAAAACTAATTGTTTTGTGCATTTAGTTAATGCAAAATAGATTTCGTTTCAACAATACATGGTATAAAACGTTTACTGCAGCTATAGAAATGTAATATCGATCTATCATTGGGCTTAACTATTAAGTTGCCAACTTTGACATATGCGGTGTTAGAACTTAAGTGACTATATGCATATAATATTCTATATTCTGGAAAACGAAGCCTCCAGAGTGGTATATTATTAATATAATTATGACAAAGTAAAAATAAAGAATAACGTCAATGTCCTCCCCGTGGTTTCATTTGTGTAATTACTGTTCTAGTGAGATTAATTAAAAAAAGCCTAAGTTGTTCCATATAACATGTCTATCACATACAAAAAGTTAGAAAGACAATTTTTCTTACAAGTGCTGTACACACCTTCATATGCCTATTTAAAAAATCTGTATGTAATATGATATCACATACATTCATTTCAATTTATAAATGGTGAAAAATGTTATTTTCATAATCTTTAAATTGTTTCTCTCTTTTCAGATATATACACAGCACCAGAGGCCCACATTAAACCAATACTTTAAAAAGAAATAAATATAGAAAAAAATTAATGTCATTGTAAATATATAAATAATATACATAATATTACTACTGTGATCTCTTACGTGATTAGTGTAACAATTTTTTTATATACATACTCATATCACATGAATAGTGTTCGATTTTAGTGCAATTTTGTTTTATTTTGGTGATTTTGTTGTATTTATGAGACGCAACACGGATTAGAGATGAGTTCTAGTAATTGTAATTTGGCAAACAAGCCGCAGGGTCTACGTCAAAAGGACTTCGATGAGGTGAGTTTTATAAAGTTTTTTTACTTTTATTTAATGAATAAGTTTACAACATATCTCTTACATAGAGTCTGAACTCTAAGACGAATCGCTTAAAGTACTTGTGTTATTGACATTGAAATGTTCATCATACATATGTCCAGGGTAGGGATCGAACCCACACTCCTTCAGTGCAGAAGATACGATCACTACCAACCACTACCACTGTTAGGCTCGGCATTGTGATATAATATTGAAAATGATTGAAACACATTGAAGTAAACAGGAAATTTTAGTAATTGCATCGCAGATGGACCATACTGAAGAAAGTATATATACCTATAGTTATATTATAAAGAGGTAACTTTTTATTGCTAGCTTGTTTGGTACAATTAACTCAAAATATACGTGACCAATTTATATAATTATTTCACCATTGAAGGATATGCCCACTCAACAATATTCTGATACCAAAGTACTACCTAGAATCTAATATTTAAAATAATTACTTACTGGCATATCCGGAACTGTTTATGTTAGAAATGTGAAATTTGGACAGTTGTTTTAAGTCAATATTCGGAAGAATACTAAGATGGGATTTAAAAAAAACCACTAAAGGGATGAAATGGGGTTTGCAAGTCTGTATGGAAAAATCCCTAAATTAGCAGTGATTTATGAAAACTTGAGATTCATCTTAATAACATTTAATCAGGTACATGTTTCATGGTTAGCCCTTAAAAGTGCAAAATAGGAGTAGAAAGTTATTGAATGATGATATTTTTTTTTAAACCCGTGCGAAGCCGGGACGTGGCGTTGGTTTTTTTAAACGATTATCGTTTCTATACATCTACTTGATGCCTCATCGACTCTAGACTTGCCGGAAAGCATTACATGACTACGCTGAAACTCATCTTCAACACCTGCCCCATTGTATTCCGAAACCGTTCGATTGACCCATGTAGTATACTGGGGCCTATTTATATTTTGGACGACCAACCAGCCCCGGGTTCGCATGGATAATGATGGAGACTATGTGTCACATTACCCAGTAATTTTACTGCCTCACACAGCATTGCGAACACTGCTATTTTAACAACGCTTTCGACCTTTGTGTGAAGTCTACATGTAAAACAATTTTTGTAGAGCATTTTAAGTTCTACAAAAATGTTTACACATGTAAAATCGCTTATTGACTGCAGGTTTTGATTATATTTTATCAAATATAATATAAGGTCTGTGGTTTTTGAATGAATGAAAAATTAAAAAATAGATAATAATTAAAAAGAAAATTAAATAATATACAATACTATTACATTATTTTGATCTATCTCTATGAGTTCAGCTAGAGTTTGAAATGTAAACGTATAAAATGTGTTTATTTACGACATCACATTAGAAAATATTAAAGTGATCAGTGGTTTTCTACTATATTATGCGTGTTTTGTACACAAATATATATTTGTTCTTGAATTAAGAGCCATTATAGATAGATATCTATTTTCAAAAAACCGTATTGAAACCATTACGTTGTTTTAAAAATCCAAGCATACATCACGCCTGTGTCCCATCGGGGTAGGCAGAGACTAAGGATATCCACTTGATACGATCTTGGCATACATCTCTCGCTTCCCTTACTCGCATTAGTCAATCCATACACGTTCGTTTATTCTTGTTACTTCTGACGTGGTTCTTCTTTAAAACCTCTTCTGGTTAAGGTATGTTTGCCTAGGTCGTCCTTTCCCAAAATTCTATCTTCATCCATCCTTTCTACATGTCCAAACTATAGCAACGTTCTTTTCTCTATTGATACCACAACATCATATTTTACACCACATTGATCTTTTATCACACTATTCTTTAAGAATTAACATTGCTCTATATTATGTAGTTGATAATATTTTCCAGAACAAAATTAACTTGTTTCAGTTTTCAGGCGGTCCCGTTTGTATGCATAAAACCTATAAAGTTTTCAAGTAACTGTTTCTTATTTATCGACTACTTTGAGTGACATTAGAGTTTTTGTAGGTTTGTTTCTTCAAAACTACCTACTATATTGAAGAAGTAGCTCTGACATATTAGCACAGAAAAAAAACACGCGGCAACTTATACATTGACCTGACCCCGTGATAAGTCGCTTAGAGCATTTGTATTACGGACATCAGACAACAGAGTAATCACAAATACTTTATATATATTTAACACCCAGACACAGAACAAACACAAACATAAGTATTTGTCCTAGGTGAGAATCGAACCCACGACCACGGCGCACAAGATCACGGATCACTATCATCTACGCTATCGGCCCCATTAAACAGAATACTGGGAATAATTTGACGTGTCTGCTAAGTTCTTATTAGCACAACGGTAGTGCAGTTCCCAGGCGTGGGAAAGATGCAGGTTCAGATCATATCAGATCCCGCCTGAAACTTCAGACATGTAATTTTATAGTTCTAGTAAATATTATCTTAAGTAAATATATCAAACCGGGCAGAGCAGGGTGCCATTATCTGTACAAGTGTCGTAAGAGGCGACCGCGGTTCCGGAATCGACAAATAGCAGTATATCGTTCGAGATAGCGTGGATCAAATGCCAAAGGGCGGGGATGGGCAGAGCAGCATTCCCGTCGCGAAGCTACGCCCTGCGATTGCCACGCGGCAATTACGGGTAAAACTCTCCCTTTTCTTGGGGAGGCCTATGTTTAGTAGTTGATATAATAATCTTTGATCGAACATCTTGAATTACAAATAAGTGAACAATGAAAAATGAATGTTTCTTTGTTATGCACACAAAATAATCAGCAGTTATCTGAGACAATGTTGTTGATAAATGATATCAATGAATTTTGCATCATACTTATCAGTTCTGATTGCGTTTTCACATTTCATCTAATGACAATCACTTGATAATATCTATAATGAATGAATGATTTATTTTGTGTAATCACAACTTATATATTATTAATCTGATCTGACGGGCCTGATGGCGCAGATGGTAGTGATAAGCCAAGGGTCATGGGTTCGAACCTCGCCTAGGAAAAATGTTAATATGACGTTTTTGAGTTGTGTTGTAAAAATATTTATTTAAGTATTTCTGACTTTGACTTTATATTTTTGCCCAATTCTAATTGATACTCAGCTATTTTTAGTCGCAGCGTGATATTATATAGTTAGACAGTATATCTGCCAGTGAGAGTCTCGTCAGAATAGGTCCAGCCATTTCAGAGATTCCCTTAAACCTTTTCATCATACTCTTACAATTCAAAAATAATATAATATAATTGCAAAAATAGATATTTATAACGTTATTATTATTTATAAAAATTTTAAGTCACATTGTTTGTCCGCGACGGACATCTATACTACTGAACCAATTTTAATAAATTTTTGCTCAGTGTGCAGTTTCTCCCAACTTGAGAGATAAAATATTCTATATTTCAATTTATAGTCGCTATATTTTATTTATTGCTAATTATTATTATTGTTTTTATATTATGAAGTCAGAAAACAAGCATACGGTCCGCTTGATGATAAACGTGATCATGATATATGATCGTGTTATCACAAGGATATCACTAGCGTGTCTTGAACCCTGTGAACTGAAGATGCTATGTTACATTTAACCGGAAATTTTCAAACCGGGACACAGCAATGCGGATACTGCTATATGGCAGTAGATATAGGTGAAAGAGAGGTACCAATGCAGCCGACCTTTATAAGAGGACTATCTCATATAATTTTTTTAATATATAAGGAAATTCGTGTCACAGTTTTTGTTTGTTCACGATGGACTCGTAAACCACGGAACCGATTTAATACAATTTTATTTTTAGTTTCATCCAACTTTAAAGATACTATAGTTTATATTTAAATTTATAGTCGCAATATTTTTTTTATAGTATGTTATTTGATTATTATATAACAAATTATATCTGTTAAATAGTTCGCTATCGTCATCATCATATCAGCCATAGAAAGTATAAGAAAATAGAAGCCCAATGTTGAACATAGGCCACCCCAAGATAGAGGGATTTTTATTCCGCTGGTACTTATTTGCTATACTTACACGTCCAACATCGTATAACGCGTCACGTCTTAGACGATCCTCTTGATAAAATAACCGCGAAAATCGCAGCCCTTCCTCGCCCCGTGCATTCCCTGCCCCCACGAGCGATAACCGACAGCCCTAGAGCTGCCCGAGCCTAGGTCGAGCCTCTAGAGGCGCCCTCGGGCGATGGCCGTCGGTCCCGCTCAGATCTCGCGAGCTTTGCGGGTGTGTCCGCAGGATGAAAACGGGCATCGGACTTCTCATCTACGAGAGGCAGCCGCCCTCAGTTTTCGGTGGTGCTGAAATTGACGTCTGAGTCGTCCAGCAATAGGTTCATCCGAAAAGAAAAGCTGTACTTAATTTAGTATTTCAAGTACCGCGTGATATTGAGCGTCACCGCAACGAGCTTCTTTAAGCTTCGGTGATGCTTAACATTACGAGGACTGTAAACACGAGAGTCTTTAGGCTGCAGTTACGCTTAATATAACGAGGACTAGATGTTTGTTTGTCGACTTTGTTTAATAGAAAAATATGTATTTAAAAGCAACTGGTATAAAATATTCGCACGCGAAAATCTCGACAAAATTATGAGTGCACACAATAACAGCTTCTGACGAAACACTGCGTTCGTAACTATTGTCAGGTAAGTGGGTCAGAGACAATAGAGTGCGGTTTGCAGCGAGCGTGGTCGCCGAGGTGCGTTTGTCAGCGCCAGCGGTTCCCAAACATTGTTTAGATCTGACCTCGTAATCTGTCCGCCTTCCGATTGTGATTCACCAAGTTTTGAACTACCAAAATATTGGGTTACGCGTGTTATCTCTTCGTCGAAAGTTGTCTATGTTTATTTTGATGGTTAGATATATTCTCATGTCGTGTTTGTTAACAGTTGGGCGTGAAAACGCAACGATGCTGAAACACTTTCGTATTTATATATTTTTTTCTTTTTTTTAATATTCACGCGTTCACTAGTTGTGGTAAAACAACTCTTTTAACGGTTTATTTAACTTTGTACATTTTGTTTTTGTTGTTCGACATTTTGGGTAACCGTAAATATATATATATATTATATATTTTACTGTTAAAACAAACTGGTCGAATCAATTGTAATAATAATAATAAATGCTTTATGTACAATAAATAAACACAAATACAAAATAATCGATAATCATGAAACACAATGCGCGGCTTTATCGCACCTAGCGATATCTTCCAAACAATCGTTGGATGAAAAGAATGAACTAGATAGGTAATAAGAGATCTACATATTATGTATCGTATCTTATTAAGATAGATGAAGTCGTCATATCCCTACTATATAATATTATAAATGCGATAGTAACTGTTTGTCTGTCTATTACGCTTTCCCGCTTAAACCTCTCAACCCATTTTGATTAAATTTGGCACAGACAATCTTTAGGCCCTGAGAAAGGACATAAGTTATTTTTTAATTCGAAAGGGGGATGAAAGGTTAAGTAAGCCACAAACTTAAAATATGTTTGTCAGGCCATTGATTTGATATACATAAATAAACATGACATTCAAAGTTTTTGTAAGTTATGTTAAAGTGGTATGGTACCCAAAAAGACTCTTCCACGCGGACGAAGTCGCGGGAAGTCACAGCAAAATTATCACAGTATCCTATCACTGTATTTGCTGATCGAGCGGAGGACTGCAGTGTTTATGGTGTTGTGTTTGTTATGTGTAAGTTGTATTCTTATTTATGTATTTATTGGTATGTAGTTTTATTGTTAGATGGACATATATAGTATCAGTATTTAATTTGCTTTCATGAAATGATAGTACACAGAACAGGGCCCTATCACGTTTTTCTTGTTTATCCAATGGTTGCCTGGAAGAGATCGCTCTTAGCGATTATGCCGCCAATTGTATAATAGTTTATGTTCTTGTTTTTCTTTATGTAATTTCCTGTGTACAATAAGGAGTATATTATATTTATATATATATACACACATAAATATATGTCACGCTATTTGATACTATATTACTATATTTACTTACTGTGTACAGTTTGACCCAACTTGAGAAATAGGATAGTTTATATATATGTAAGCCGTGAGGTACCTGCGTAAGAAGCGACTAAGGTACCAGAACCGACAGATGGCGGTATATCCATCCGAAACACTGCCCCTCAAATGTATGGGGCCGGATGGGCAGTAGCATTCCCGTCAAGAACACGCTTGCCTAGCGCGGCAATTATACTCAAATTTCCTTCTTTCTTGGAGAGGCCTGTGTACAACAGTGGACCTCCAATGGCTGATATGATGATGATGTTGATGATATCTATAGTCGCCATATTCGTCATGATAAACATAGGTATATAGTTTAGCAACGTCTGTCGGGTCTGCTAGTATATATATAAATTGATGAAAAATAATCACCAGAATGTAAGTACGCGCAATTCTAGAGCACTGCAACAATTGCGTAATGTTAATTTCATTGTTCTGCAATTGCGCGGATCAGGTTTGATACCAACGGTATCGGGAAGTTTGAATGGGAAAATAATATTAAGTTTTGTGTGTGTATGAGGGTTATACAGGTTAGAGGATCAAGAACGGGATCGAAACTCCCACGTTAACAGGTTGAATGGGATAAAATATTACTGACTAGCTGTGCCCGCGACTTCGTCCGCTTGCAGTAGGTAGTTTCTTTGGGCACGACACTTTTTTACTTGAACTTATATAAACTTTAAAGGTTATGTTTATTTATATATACAAATCAATAGACTTAATAATAACTTTTAAGCTTCTAGCTCAAACGATAGCGATACTTCCATACAACTTTACATCCCCCCTTTCGACTCCTTACAAATCTTATGTCGAAAGTAGCCTATGTCCTTTCTAAGGCTTTAGACTATATGTGTACAAAATTTTATTTAAATTGTTTCAGTAGTTTAGGCGTGATTGCGTAACAGACAAACAGATAGAGTTACTTTCGGATTTATAATATTAGTAAGGATGTATGTTTACATTTGCGTTACGCTGTTTCGGCTGGATACACCGCCACCTATCGGTTCCGGTACCTCAATCGCCTCCTACTACACCTGGTACAGTGTAAAGTACCTTTCTATTCTGCCGGTACCCTACGGCAAACGCTACGCTCTACGATTGCCAGCACGCCTGCCCTGCGTTTCTTGGGTAGGCCTTGGGTAGGCCAGTGGACGTTCTGCAGTTGATGTGATGATGATGATGTATGTTTATGCTAGCCGTGGGGTACCGGCACTCTTATGACACCTTCCTCTGTATCAGGTGTCGTAAGAGGCGGTTAAAGTACCGGAACCGATAGATGGCGGTGTATCCATCCGAAACATCGTAGCTCAAATACGCAAGGAAATAGGCTGCAGCGGCGGTTAAGAGCCGAAAATTCCTTTCAATGTGATAGTGATGATGATGATGATGATATACCCGGATGAAGTCGGCGCAAACCGATGCTCCTTCACCAACCAAAACCATTGTTGGTAATAGACGAATGCAATGATCTCGTTTCTCAATTGTTCTCCGAGTACTGGCTCGCGATACACCAAATAGGAAATGCTGGCTGTATCGGAGGAGTTCTTTGCAAGTTTGTGTTAAAAGATTTTTTTACTTGTCTGTGGGTTTTGTTTTTTTTTTTAGTAAAAGAGACGTTGTCAGATCGTACACACGGCTTGCGATTCTGTGTTCACGTTTGAAGGGTGGGAGTGGTAGTGAAATTACTTGGTAATGTGGCTTATCTTAAGATCGTAATGGAGCAATAGGCTGAATTTTGATACTGATTTTGTTAGGTTGATTTTTTATTCCTTAAAACGTAGGCCAAGTATCTTAAATACGGGTGCAGTATAGAACGGGCCCGATGGCGCTTCCGTTAGTGTTTCTATCATGTGCGTCATAGGTCGTGGGTTCGATTCGCAACCCACAGCAGATGTTATGAACGTTTGTGTTCGGTGTGATATTTAAGTGTAACAACGCCCCGCAGTTTTAACAGCGTTAAGTTTTAGAACAAACCTAGCATGAGTGAAGTTTTATGCTAATTTGGCAACGCCTCTTTACCCCCTTAGGGAGGAATTTCGAAAATATATTTACAAGTATTTCATGACTTTCAATGAAAAAATTTCATACTAATTTTCACCTGACAACTTCTAAAACAGCGTAGTTTCATACTAACTTCGCACCCCCGTTTTACCCCTTCAGAGAATTAATTTTCAAAAATCCTTTCTGAGTGCTCCCTTCCGTTATTAGAGGATTCCATGTGCAAAACAGGTTTCTAATCCTTATAGTTTAGGCTCTGCATTGACATGTCGGTCAGTTTTCAGCTTCACTATAATATATTGTCGATGATAGTGCAATACCGCGTAAGTAGCAGTTGCAAATAAAGTTAAAAATTTAATTAGAAAAGATGGAAAATGGACCTTATTATCATAAGCTACATACGCGGTATTGAAGTATCATCGTCGTTGATACGGAAATCGTGTATGGATAAATGGACCTTTTAAAAATATATATATACTTCTTTGTGTTTGATAACTGTAACAACAAAAAGTATTATTCTGTGGCAGAAGAACTAATAACAAAAACAATTGTCTGTACATCTCAATATTGTTGTTTGTGTTACATTTCGTTCGTAGATTATTTATATTGTTATGAAATATTTCTGCTTGCATCAATTACAATCAGTTGGCAATTTATTAGTTTGTTTTGAATAAGCACGTACAATGAAACATGTGTGTCGTCAAATTTTTCATCTATTGCCTATGAAAAATATATATTCATACATCACACTAGTATCGCATTGGGGGAAGCAGAGACAAGGGATTGCTGCGATCTTTGTATAACTCTCTCGCTTCCCTTCCTCGCATTAGTTATTTCATACACACTCCTTTATTCTTGGTACTTCTGACCTGGCCCTTCTTTAATACCTCTTCGACCTGGTTAAGGTATGCTCGCCTAGGATATATACTATACCAACTCTAGGATAAAATAATATAAACAAAATTATCTGATTCCTCATATAATTCGAGCTCTTCTACAAAAATTTAATTAACTGAAAATATCACTGTTGTACGCCCTCCCTAAAAAAGGTGGAATTTTCCCTATATTAATAATAATAATAATACACTTTATTCTACACTTAAATATTACAGACAATTATATACAAAGTATTTCTTAGTTATACATAGTATAGCCGTGAGGTACCGACAAAGTAGAATAGTACTTCTCCTGTACCAGGTGTCGTAAGAGGCGACTAAGTTACCAGAACCGACAAAGGGTGGTATATCTACAAAAAAGTCAGCTCAAATGTACAGGGCGGGGATGGGCAGCAGCTTCCCCGTCGCGAAAGCAGCGCTCAGCGATTGCCAACACGCTTGCCCAGCCCGCCTAATATTATGCCTACTACTATAAATGCGAAAGTAACTCTGTCTGTCTGTCTTTTACGCTTTCCTGCTTCAACCTCTCAACCGATTTTGATAAAATTTGGTACAGACAATCTTTAGACCCTGAGAAAGGACATAGGCTATTTCTTTTTTTATTTCGAAATAAGGGTTGTAAAGGGTCTAAAAGGGGGATGAAAAGTTTTATAGAAGCATCGCTATTTTTAGAGTTTGAAACTTATTTTTCAGGCCATTGATTTGATATAAATAAACATGACATTCAATGTTTATATAAGTTGAGGTAAAGAGGTAAGTTACCCAAAAAACTATTCCACGCGGGCGAAGTCGCGGGCACAGCTAGTTAAATAATATTTCCAAAACCAGCATATCAGCCATTGGAAGTATACTGCTGGACATAGGCCTCTCTAAGAAAGGGGGGATCGTGTACATAATTGTCAAGCTAGGCAAGCATGTTAGCAATCGCAGAGCGCAGCTTTCGCGACGGGAATGCTGGTGACCACCCCCCCCCGCCATGTGCATTTGAACTTACATTATTTCCTTCACTGACCTTTGGCGCATAAGATTACTACCATCTGCGCCATCGAACCCGTCTATATCAAAATAAACTTCCGTACTTATTTGTTTTGTGCTCAACTACTATCAACTAACCACTTACCCAAGTCTTAAACAGTGAAACGCGCTATAGAGGTCATTGGATTATTGATTAATGAATACATTTCTATTTGTGCCTCATTTAGTGGTGATGGTCGTGAATCCATAGCAACAACAGCTTTTGGATATCAGCTATTAATCAAAGCTGATTAGTACTTCTCCTTGTACTAGGTGTCGTAAGAGGCGGCTGAACATCCGGAACGAGTGATAAAATGACTTGAACTGTTTAAGTTTGTAAAAACAACTCGACTGAAGTCACAAAGGGTTACAACTGAAATGAGTCTTCAATCCCTGATGCTTAAACCTTCTTTGAGTCCAAGACTATCGAATTGAAAACTTGAGGCATCGACTATCGAAAAGAAAAAAAAAGACTTGAGTCTTCTTAAAACGACTCAGTCTAAAAGAACAACTTTCTACCCTTTTGAAATGACTCGGTTCGCGGGATTTTGCGTCTGGAAGTTGTGAGGTGCGCTCATCTCGGATACTAGAATGATTTTTTTTTTTTTTTTTTCGAATGAACCTAGTGCTGGACTACTCAGACGTCAATTCCAGCGCCACCGAAAAAGAGGGCGGGGCCTCTCATAGATGAGAGGTCCGATGCCCGTAAAATAATCTCGCGTGCCCCGCGGCCGATTCGCGAGATTTAAGCGGGACCGACGGCGTGTCCGAGGGCGCCTCTAGAGGCTCGACCTAGGCTCGGCCGCCGTCGTTACTATGGATGAATTAAAGTAAAAGAGGACGGACAGATTGAGCCCGACAGCCCTAGGGCTGTCGGTTATCGCTCGTAGGTGTAGGGACTTCACGCGTTCGCCGGCGAACGCGTGTGTACCGCTCTGTTGTACGAGTGCATGTGTAGTGTTAGTGATCGTACTAGAATGAATGTGGTTGTCTAATGTATGTCTTGTTTTTATATACATACTGCATACACTACATAATATAAAAAGTCGCTTTTCGCAGTCTCCATATGTATGCTTAGATCTTTAAAAGCACCAACGGTTTTGATGCAATTTTTTTATTATATAAAGTGGTTCAAAGGGAACGTATATATATATATATATATTTACTAGCAGTGCCTGCGACTCATCATACCAGCCATTAAAAGTGCACTGCTGAACATAGGCCTCCCGAAGAAAAGGGATATGATGCCCATAATTGCCGCGCTGGGCAAGCGTGTTGGCAATCGTAGAGCGTAGGTTTCGCGACGGGGATCTTGCTGCCCAACCCCGCCCTGTGCATTTGTAGCATTTCCGTTGCGATAGCTACGCTCTGCGATTGCCAACACGCTTGTCCAGCGCGGCAATTATGGGCAAAACTCTCCCTTTTCTTCGGGAGTGACAGTTTTAGAGGTTTCCGATGTGATGTAATTTTTGTAATTACAAACGCTCGCTGAACTCGGCGAGATACTTTAATGTGTATCAGGATGAAGTCCGACCGCGTCGTTGGTGTTGAATATTAATTGGATTTCAAGGGGGACTTCAATATTTCCTCTTGCGTCACTCCAGTGATGAAATATTGAGGAAAAACCTTCGACCAGATTGTGCCATGCTTTACGTTACACATGGCGGACTACCATAAAAATTGAACCAGTTAACTAATATTGATGATTTTTGGTATATTGATAAATTGAGCCTTGAAAAAGGACTTTAACTTTAAGTCCTATATAATAAGATGTGCATGTGCATTTGAGCTGCAATGTTTTGAATGGATATACCGCCATCTTTCGGTTGTGGTACCTTAGTCGCACATCACGATACTTGGTACATGGGGAGGTACTATTCTACTCTGCCGGTACTTCACGGCATATTGACCTGACTACCAGATAAGTCGCTTAAACCAAGATATAACAAACACTCAAATTCATATAGATATTTCTCCCGTTTGGGGATCGCACCCACGACCTTTAGCGAACGAGTTAGGATCACTATCATCAGCGCAATCGCGGAGGCGTGTTAATAAAAACGATGACCACATAAATGTACATTAGTAGGTTAATAAGCCGTTTTGAAGCCGTTACAAGCTGTACATATTAACGTCTCCAAAGGCTAAAAGAAAGTCGTTTTCCGCTTTCTGTGTGTGATGCTGTTTTTTTTTAATAGATAGTGATTCAAGAGGAAGGTCTATATGTATAATACAATAAAGAAACACTGGTAACTTTAGGAGTTTCAAATGTGATGTATAAACTGAAACTGTGAAAATAAACATATATTTTTCCGCTTACATTGCAAACGCTGGTTGAACCCGACAAGTAAGATCAAAATTATGCACTGCAGTATTGTACACCACAAAAAGGTTTACAAAAAAGCCCGTGGTATATGTCTATCTTTTGGGATAACCCACAATAACCATTTTTATCCCCATTAGACTGGTGCGAAGCCGGGGCGAGTTGTTAGTCAACACAATGAACGTTAAAGAGATCACAACTTCAAGCAATCAACAAACACGTGTCCATCTTTACTCCAATCAATAGTTTTATTATTACACGTCTAAATATAGATGTAACGGGGTCAATATGTTCGTTTTTATAATCGCGGGCATTCCTCACTTGGCCGGTTGCCAGTTGCATCGAGAATAATTTGCGCCACTATCGTCTATGGTTTCATCACTCCGAATCAAGTTTTCTGTGGAGTGTTCCGGTGAGTCGGGGTTCCATAAAGAGTGCGCCAGTGATATCTTAGTTTGTTATATATAATAATTACCATATACCCGCGTTAAGTTGTACAACTTTCATACTGACCTCGCAACCCCTTATTTTACTCTCATAAGGGATGATTTTCGAAAATATCTTGTACACGTGTTTCATGACTTTCAATGATGAACGAATATCATTCGAACAACTTCATAAATATCAACTCTTTATACTAACTTTGACTGGAGGGGGGTTGGGGGTTATTATCGGGGGGTGGGGGGGATATCCTTATCGTTTAGGCTTTACGTTGATGTCAGTCATTCAGTTTATTGACTCATATATATATATATATAATATAATATCGGTCGTAACTACATATGTATTATTTTATGACGGGCCAGATGGAGCAGATAGTATTTTGTGCGCCAAAGGTTGATATATATTTATATTATGATATATGTGTTTGTTCTGTGTCTGGGTGTTAAATATAATACATATTTATATATATTTGTGATTACTCTGTCATACCGTGTATGAAAACATGCATTTAAAAGCACTTATGTAAATATTACAAACATACACTTAAATTTTATTTATATGTATTGATTAATTCCTGTTTCTCTTTGTCCTACGTCGTATTCGTAACACAAGTGCTTTAAGTGACTTATTATAGAGTCAGGTCTATGTATGAGATGTTCTGTGACAGATATATAAATCAAAACATATCAATAAATGTCAGACATTACTTGCGTAAACGTCTGCGTTCTCGTGCACATATCGTTTCGATCCAGACAATCGGTAATTATCTCGACACGTGGTCAGTAATTAAAATGCTCGATTAGGTACTCGGCGTCTAGTTCTAATCGATTGGCAATCTCGATAGTCTGACCACATACGCCGAAGCGTGTGTGGTTCGACTTTCAAATCTCCACATAGATTGGGGTGTTGAAGTGTCATGGCGTTTTTTCTGTTCATTAGGGTACAGTACCTCAAAAGAAAAAAAACGGAACCATTATATGATCACTTCTTTTCAATAAATCCCTACTAATATTATAAATGCGAAAGTAACTTTGTCTGTCTGTCTGTTACGCTTTCCCGTTTAAACCTCTCAACCTATTTTGATTAAAAATTTGGTACAGACAATCTTTAGACCCTGAGACAGAACATAGGCTATTTTTAATTCGAGATTGTAAGCGGTCGAAAGTGGGTATGAAAAGTTGTATGGAAGTACCGCTATTTTTAGAGCTAGAAGCTTGAAACTTATTTTTTTCAGGCCATCGATTCGATTTAAGTAAACATGACGTTCAAAGTTTATATAAGTTAAGGTAAAGTGTTATGGTACCCAAGACAACATCTAATACGTTGACCTGACTCCGATATAAGTAGCTTAAAACACTTGTGTTACGGATATCAGACAACAGAGGAATTACAAACATGAAACTTCATCATCAGCCATTGGAAGTTCTCCCAAAAAAAGGGGTAATTTTGATCCACATCGCCGCGCTGGACATGCGTGTTGGCAATTGCAGATCGCAACTAAAAATTCGTGCCTATTTTTAAGGAGATTTTGCGAACGTATGCACGTAGAAATTTAATGCAATTTACACAAAATATACTGCAAATATTCCGTGTGAATTGCGTTCTTGTAACACATTGACATACTTTATATGAAGTACATTACTGCATAATAAAAAACAAAGGCACTTCCCGCTGTCTGTCCCTATGTATGCTTATTTTTTTATTTTGTTTTATTAAAAAATGAAATATGAATATACAATTAATAGGACATATATGCATTGGGCAAAATTAGTTATCCCTAAAATAAACAACATTTTACAGCAAAAACGTAATAGCTGAAACTTGAGATTAAAAACAATAATGCGTTCATAAGAATTCAGCATTACAATCATTAGAAGTCCACTGCTGGACATAGGTCTCCAAAAAAAGGGGCAATTTTGCCTATCCCCACCCTGTGCATTTGAGCTACACTGTCTCGGATGAATATACCGCCTTTTACGACTCCTGGTACAGAGGGAGGTACTATTTTACTCTGCCGGTACCTCACAGCGAATGAGGTATAATTATTCACATTGAAACAACGCAACGGATTTTTGTTCAGATTAGGCAGTATTTTAAAATAACAAACTCAAGTTCTTCAAAACACTTCTTGAGAAAGAAAATATATGTTTTTATTTACAATAAACCATATCAGTTTACAAGCAAGGCAGCGCCTCTAGTGGCGAAAAACTTTAACTAACAAAAGCGTTTACAAAGACAGTTCGAAATAAAACTGTTACAAAGACACCCACTTAAACTTTTTAAATTTTGTAACTTTATAACCTTAAACTTTATAAATTGTAGAGGAGGAGGTACTATTCTACTTTGCCGGTATCCAACAGCTCGCATTTTATTACTAAAAAGAATCGCTCCGCAGATTCTACCGTGCAGCTCCATTTCCCATAAGAATTTGAGGATAAAATATATGCTTTGCTAGCTGACCCGACGACGGTGTTCTGACTTAAACAAACTTTGAAAATAAAAAGAAACAAACCTCTAATCAACGTAATAAAAAAATTAACACAAATAAAATCCTAAGAACTTAGGAACATTATAAATGAAATAAGTTCAGTCATGAGAATTAGTACATAATATTTGTGAAACTTACAAATGAAATTCCTGCAAGTTTACCGTTTTTTTTCTGTTACATAAGTGACGGCGCACTCTTATTGATACATTTTCCCACGAGATATTCATCATTCCAGCCATTGAAAGTCCTCTGCTGGACGTAGGCCTCCCCATGAAAGGGAGAATGTTGCCCAATTGACGCTGAAAATAGTACCTACCTCTGTACCAGGTGTTGTACGAGGAGACTTAGGTTCAGAACCGACAGATGGCGGTATATCCATCTGAGACGGTGTAGCTCAAATGCATATAGTGAGGATGGGCAGCATCCTCTTCGCAAAAGCTGCGATTTGCGATTGCGAACACGCTAGCCCAACGTATCAATTATGGGCATCCCCTTTCTTCTGTTGAGCAGTGGACATCCAATGGCAATGCAGACGATCTATATGTCAGGTTTACTTCGTGTTAAAATATCATAATGTTGATGGCTAAATATAACGTTTTTGTTTGTTTCAGCTATGGGGCGACTTGCAGGAAGGAATCGAACAAGTTTACAAGAGGCAGTTTATGGTGAAGAAGAGATACATGAACTTGTATACGTATCCTTTTCATGAGTACGCGATCGGCTTTGGATCATCATCATTATATCAGCCATAAGACGTTCACTGCTGGACATAGGTCCCCCAAGTAATCTCCAATAGGACCGGTTGTATGCGGCCTGTGTCCAACGCAGTCCTGCGGTTTTAGTCAGATCGTCTGTCCATCTTGCGGGTGGACGCTCTACGCTGCGCTTACCGGTACGTGGTCCACATTCAAGAACCTGATGACCCACATCGGCCATCGGGTCTGCGTACCAAATGCCCTGTCCACTGCCACTTCAACTTACTAATCCGCCGGGCAATGTCGAGAACTTTGGTTCTGTTACGAATCTCTACATTCCTGATTCGATCGCGCAAAGAAACTCCGAGCATTGCCCTCTCCATAGCTCGTTGAGCTACTTTCGCTGGCATAGGTCATCCCTGGTAACACACATTGATCGAAAACTTTCGACTTGAGGCGCTGAGATATGTCGGACGAAATGTTTCGGATTAATCCGAAATTTGCTCTCTCGTGTCGGAGATATCCAACGTTTGTGGACAATGTAATGCTATTGGTTAACATCGCTCGAGAGTATCACTTATTTAAACGCTTTCCTTCGTCGATCCTCACTAGCACCTAACAATCAATATAAATGAATGTAAAAAATCCATTTAACTGATTATATTGTATTAATTGTTATGCCTATATATAGAAAAATAAATAACCTATTATTATTAAAAAAAAATACCATAAACACTTCGCATTGCTTTCGTAGAACAGTACACATTGTTCTCTGGCCAATACTAGTTATTTTTGGTTCGTTCATTATTTTGACATTGTATTGAAAAACATTTTTTACTTTTTTAATTTGATGTATTTTAAAAGCGTGTTATCAGTTTTATTTTATATATAACTTCTTATTTAGATTTTTATCAAAAAGCGATTGAATCCTGATCAAGATTATGAGATAATCTTATCGAAATATTGAATTAACATCGATACTTGATCTGTGTACAAAGTTTGAACTAAATCTGTCCGTCTAAAGTGAATCAAAATTGACGTTGAATGAGTCGGTTGCAAACGTAAATACAACTATATGACGGGCCGGATATCGCAGATGGTAGTAATCCGATCTTGTGCGCAATAGGTCGTGAGTTCGATCCTCACCCAGGACAACTATTTATATGACGATATTTGTGTTTGTTTTGTGTCTGGATGTTGAATATATGTACTTTGGTGTTATAATCGTGATTCCTTTGTTGTCTGATGTCCGTAACTCAAGTGCTTTAAGCGACTTATCACGATGTCAGGTCAATTAACTGAAGCTAATATAAATCGTGTAACAAACAATTTCACAATGTACCCGCACGAAGTCGGGCCTGGAGGCTGAATATTCTATATGTTTCCTTAACAAGCCATCAATAGTCACGTATACAACTATTGCACTTCGGTGAACCATCAGAGCTCGGCATCCACTTCAGCTAATCGGAACAGCTCTACCAATAGCGGTAGAAGCCTTTATGGCGGGAAGAAACAGGTAAGAACTCTTTTATATAAAAATATATATGTATGTATATATATATATATATGTGTGTAAATCAGCAAACAAACATCGGTCCGCTTAATAGTAAACGTAATTGCAATCTATACACCCTTCAAACCGGAACACAGCAATGCGAACACTGCTTTTGGCGGTAGAAATAGAAATAGGTGAGAATGACTTCATACATCGACTTTGAATGTATCCTATTGCTGCCTCTTACTCTGCTATCGACTGAACGAAGGCTATATGAAATCCATTTTTAAAGATCTTGAATTCGATCAACATATGTACTCCTCTAACAAGTAACCCATGACAGGCCCAATAGCGCAGATGTGATCTTATCTTGTTCGGCAGAAGTCGTATTTTTTAACAACATTTTTTTTTACTCCCCTATTTCTATTTAATATATATAATAGCAAGCATTGCTGTGTTCCGGTTTGAAGGTTGAGAGAGGCAGTGCAATTACTGGTGTGATATAATATCTTCAAATCACAAGGTTGTCAGCGCGCTAGTGATATCCTTGATATTACAAGCGCCTATAGGCTCCGGAGACGCTTACTATCACGCGAACAGTACGCTTGTTCGTTAACCTGGTCTAATAAAAAAATATTCCAGCATATCCCGATGATATAGTTATGTATGTATGTTTAGGTGATTGTACTTTTCTAGGGAGGGCAGGTGCCGAGTGGTGCTCAGTTAGTTGGCCTAGAGTTGTACAAGAGACTGCGCGAGTTCCTGAGGGTTTACCTCATCAATTTACTAAAGGTGAGTGTTCTGATATTGGAGTAAAATTAAACATTTGGTCATATATATTAAACCATTGCTGTCAGGTACCAAGAGAGTAGAATAGTACCTCCCACTGCACCAGGTGCCGTAAGAAGCGACTAAAGTACCGACAGGTGGCGGTATATCCATTCGAACAGTGCACTTCAAATGCTCAGGGAGGGGATGGGTAGCAGCATCCCCGGCGCGAACTCTGCGCTCTGCGATGCCAACACTTTCTTGGGGAGGCTTATGTCCAGCAGTAAACTTCCAATGATTAGGTACCAGAAGACCTCATGTTTATACTGTGTATTATATTTGTGATTCCTCTGTTGTCTGATGTCCGTAACACAAGCGCTTTAAGCGATATCGGACTCGGGTCGATGTATGAGATGTTGAAGTTATTAAGAGTCATAACATGTTTGACTCGACTTGATGTTGCGTCTAGGCGGAACACTTTGTTTTATTAAACAAAGTCGCGTACAAGCGAATACGATCCGGAACCCATGCCTTTGGCGGTTTGCAAATGCATTCTAGTGCTGAGATGAGTTGCTTGACCTCCCGCAACATGTTCCACCATACATGGCAACTGTACTGTATGTAAATGGATAAACCGATTCATAATTAATGAGTAGCGATCGGAGCGGGGTCACTTTTTTCTGGGACCCCCCCCCCCCCCCTCGAGACCGAGCCAAGTACCGGCAGAGTAGAATAGTACCTCCCCCAGTACAAGGTGTCCTAAGAGGCGACTAAGGTTCCACAACCGACAGATGGCGGTATATCCATCTGCCACAGTGTACCTCACATGCTCAGGGTGGGGATGGCCAGCAGCATCCCTGTCGTAAAAGCTGCGCTCAGCGATTACTAACACGCTTACCCAGCGCGGCAATTATGGGCAAAGTTTCCCCTTTATTAGGAAAGCCTATGTCCAGCAGTAGCCTTCCAATGTCTGTAATGATGTTGATGATTATATGTTAACATTGCGTTATTATTTCAGAATGGGGCAGATCTGATGGGAGAAGACGTTCTGGTATTCTATACGAAGCAGTGGGAGGAGTACCAGTTTTCGTCTAGGGTCCTCAACGGAGTCTGCTCATACCTGAACCGGCATTGGGTCAAGCGTGAATGTGAAGAAGGCAGGAAGGTGAGTTCAATGCCTTTACTTTTCTATCCCATCAGAATTGGCACAGTCCAGGACAGTCAGTCTCTCTCTACGTACTTTATAACTATAACCAATAAGTTTCTCCCTTGAAAACAGGATTTATCTCTCATCAATTTAAAAATTAAACCAAATTCATCTGTGTATTAAACGGGATGATAAATCGTATTAGACGTTAAGAAATGTATGAAAATATGTTTTTAATTGTAGGGACTGGCGTAAAGTGGCGTATTATTCGAGAAATCGTATTAAGCGTGATCGTCTTCTACTATAGCATATTTGTGATTCCTCTGTTGTCTGACGTACGTAACACAAGTGCTTAATGCGACATAACACGGAGTCAGGTCAATGTATGAGATGTTGTGGGAATTTATTATTATTATTATTATTACATTTTTCCAGGGCATCTACGAGATATACCAGCTGGCATTGGTGACATGGCGCGACAATCTGTTCCAGCGGCTCAACAAGCAGGTCACCAATGCTGTTTTGAAACTGATCGAGCGGGAGCGCAACGGGGAGACCATCAACACTCGTCTCGTGTCTGGGGTAACTAACAGCTTCACTTGTATCATAGCCGCTGGAAAACTTACACAGATGGACGGGCGGAATTGCCGCGCTGGGCAAGCGTGGTTGCAATTGCAGAGCGCAGCTTTCGCGACGGGGAAGCTGCTGCCCTCCCCGGCCCTGTACATTTGAGCTGACTATTTTGCATGGATACACCGCCATCTGTCGGTTCCGGTACCTTAGCCGCCTCTTACGACACCTGGTACAGGGGAGATACTATTCTACTCTGCCGGTACCTCACCTACGTTTTGCTTGGACCGAATGCGCACGGCTAAGCATCGTGACTTTTATATCTGTCTGGATATGTTGACATCTGTCGGTTCTGGTACCTCAGTCATCTCTTCGGCGGATTCTTTGGCGGTAGAAATGGGTGGTAGTGAGGTGACCAATGCAGAGCACTTATGTTACAGAGGTAGACCACCTTTGTAAAATACACCGCTGCAATTGAATTCGAATATATGTCTATATTAATCTTCGTCGTCCAGGTAATCGACTGCTACGTTGCCCTCGGTCTGAACGAGGAAGACCCCGGCGCCCGCGGTCAGAACCTGGCAGTTTACAAGGAGACCTTCGAGGCTGTGTTTCTTGAGGATACCGAACGGTTCTACACTCGGGAGAGCACAGACTTTTTGAGGAACAACCCTGTCACTGAATATATGATTAAGGTAAGAGACGAGCGCGAGACCGCGTGATGGTATCCATGGTCGTGTTACCGCAAGGATATCACTAGCGCGACTAACCATGTGATCTGAAGATATGATGTATCCGTTGTGTGTACTTAGTTGACAGCCATTAAAGATCTTTGCGATCATCAGGTACTGGGATGCCGGTTCATTTCACAATATTTTATAGACTATCTCAATGTTCAAACCATTCGGTTATAGAATACGCATCTTTTACCAATCAGACGTGCACAGTCCCTGCCGATATTAAAGAGGAAAGAGAATAGTGGAGTATTCACTATTCTCTTTCCTCGAGTGGACTATCTCATGGTTCAAACCATGAGATAGTCCACTCGAGGAAAGAGAATGGCTGGCGTGTTACCAATTGCAGAGCGCTGCTTTAGAGACAGGGTTGCTGCTGCTCATTCCGGCCCTGTGCATTAGAGCTACACTGTTTCGGATGTATACCGCCATCTGTCGGTTCTGGTACCTATGTCGCCTCTTACGACACCTGGTGCAGTGGAAGGTACTATTCTATTCTGCCGGTACCTCACGGCACACTTTTGTACACCTAAATTAACAAACAATATTAATTGTATGTTATACATAGTGAAGTACAAATGGCGTCCTTATCGCATAGAGCCATTTCTTCCAAGCAACCTTTGCATGGAAAGTGTATGGAAACCATGTTTAAAACTAGTATGAGGTGTACCAAATAAAAAATAATATTAACGTAAAGATATAACACTTTTAAAACAACAAGTACAGTATTAGCCAGTAAGAATCTAGCGTTCAAGAATCGAAGTAATTACAGCGATAGATTCTTCACTCCCTTCTTAGATATCGGCAAAGACCGAGCGAATCGAATTAATAGGAGAAGTACATTCCACAAACCAACAGCATATACCGTCAAGGATTTATTGTAGAATGTTGTGAAATGCGGGAAATACATCCTAGGCATTTAGACTCTTAGCCTTAGACCTAAGCATTTTTCGGAAAAGAATAGGTGCGGGTTCAAACCTTATTTTGTTCCTGAGATCAAGTCGAAATTGTTCCAGTGAAATATCGGTTCGAATACAGAAATGTAGCGTATCAAATGCATGGAAACCAATAATAATATCTAGTGATAGTTCTGCTGTGAAATAAATGCAGTTGCGGTAAAAAGTTGGTACGTCTGGGTCCTATATCTAATTGTCTGTCTTTTTCGTCCAGGCCGAACAACGCCTGCAGGAGGAACAGCGACGCGTGCAGGTGTACCTGCACGGCACTACGATGGAGCGGCTCGCTAAGACCTGCGACCGCGTACTCATCGAGAAACATTTGGAGATATTCCATGCTGAGTTCCAGGTGAGCTTTAGAGGATACTATTTGAAATGCAAGTAGTACCACCTGGAAGTGTCTGGAAGTTTTCTATGGAAGGTTGCCAAGGTTTTAAGGTTGCATTGAAGAGTCTGCAGTCTGCGGGTTATGCAAGATGATCGCCCATTACTGCACTGCAAGGTTATCACTAGTGCGATAGCATCCTTCCTCCTTCCTCCTCCCTCAACCTCCTCAGGCTTCATTGTACGCAGGTACACCTCGTCCCCCCCCCCTGCCGGTGGTTTGGAATGCTGTAGCCATTGCCGTCCTATTGTATTTTAGCTATTCTGTTTTAGCAGAATATACTACCTACATGATATAGGGCAGTACTATTCTACTTTCATCAAAATATCAGCTATATAAGGTCTACTGCTGGACATAGGCCTCTCCAAAAAAGGGGGAATTTTGCCCATAATTGCGCGCTGAACAAGCGTGTTGGCAATCGTAGAGCGCAGCTTTCGCGACGGGGACGCTGCTGCCCATCTCCGCCATGTGTACATGAGCTACACTGTTTTGAATGGATATACCGCTATCTGTCGGTTCTGATACCTCGGTCGTCGGAGGTACTATTCTACTCTGCCGGTAGCTCACGGCATTCCACTTTATATTCTTTACCTTACGGTAAATTTAAGTATATCTATGATTCTTATGTTGCCTGATGTCCGTAATATAAAGGGTTTAGGCGACTTATCACCGCGTCAGGTCACTGTAAATGTTTTTCTTTTTATATAATAAAGATCAACAATACCTTGTAGGACGCACTATTGACTGACTCTAGCCTGATCATCACCAATGTCTCCACAGAAACTCCTAGACGGCGACAAGAATGAAGACCTGGGCCGTATGTACAGCCTGGTGGCGCGTATCCCGGACGGGTTGTGCGAGTTACGTCGCTTGCTGGAGCAGCACATACACTCCCAGGGATTGCAGGCCATCGACAAGTGTGCCGATCAGGCGCACACGGTGCGTTACCTTGACTTTAAATATAAATTGTGTGGACTTTGCATAGAAATCATATGGACTTTGCAGAGATATTGTTTAGACTTTGCCTAGCAATTGTATAGACTTCGCATAGAAATTGTATGGACTTTGCATAGTAATCGTATAGACTTTGCATAGCAATTGTAAAAATTTTGTATAGAAATTGTATGGACTTAACACAGAAATATAATAAATTACAAAGAATTTATAAAAATTTTGAGGACTATATAGATACAACTGCTTAAAGTAAAAAATATTTATTTCATCGATGATGTCTGTGAAATTGGCATTGCTTTATATATATTTTCGGCGCAGGATCCCAAAGTATACGTCTCAACCATTCTGGAGGTGCACAAGAAGTACAACGCACTGGTGCTGATTGCGTTCAACAACGATTCTGGCTTCGTCGCCGCCCTGGACAAGGCTTGCGGCAGGTTCATTAACAGTGAGTGACCATAGCACAGGTGTCTTAATTGACTAATTATGACGAAACTTCACTCAGGGATTCAGTTAATTTGTCTTCATTTAGATGTTTTTTTTTAATTTACGAGAATATGTTATTGACTAATAAGTCAAAGAATTACCTATTTATAAATATTTTCTAATTATTTAATTTAATTTATACATATTCTCATTCTGTCGTTGAATTTTAACAAGCATGTTTTTTTTGCATTTATAGTATTCTTTAACCTGTGATGTGAAAAAAATACGATCAAAGGTCCCTACGTGCAAAATAAGGCCAATAACGAAGGGTTGCAGAGAAGTGGAATAAAAGAGTTCATTATTCCTCCAATATCTGTAAGGAAAATTATAAATTTCTTTTAAGTTCAAAACGAACCTTTATTCTACTTTCCTGTAAATTCCCTTTATACCTAAGAACCGTCACCAAGTCAGCCTCGTGTAATGATTCATCCACCTTCATAATAAAATTAGTCAAGAAAACAAAGAATAATATCTAGACAGTACGAGCTTATCTGAACTGTAATGTTACTAGGTAACGCCGTGACAAAGGCGGCCAACTCTTCGTCGAAGAGTCCCGAGCTGCTTGCCAAGTACTGCGACCTGCTGCTGAAGAAGTCCAGCAAGAACCCCGAGGAGGCTGAGCTCGAGGACACGCTCAACCAAGTGGTGAGTGCTCCTGACATACAGCCTGCACACGCTCGGGTTACTGCAACGGTGTCACTAATATCCTTGCGGTGTTACATTGTTGAATATAACATAATTGTTTTTATTACAGATGGTTGTGTTCAAATACATAGAAGACAAGGACGTCTTCCAGAAGTTCTACAGCAAAATGCTCGCCAAGCGGCTTGTCCAACACATGTCTGCAAGTGACGACGCAGAGGTCAGTATCATCATCCATCACCGTATCAGCCGTAGGACGTCCACTGATGGACGTAGGACCTTCCAAAAGTGGTGTTTGCCCGTAATTCTCACTGAGTGGGAGTCCAATGACGCGTTACGTAGTAATTCCATCCTGTGCGCCAAGGGTTAAACATTTTTAATAAAAATTATATATGTCGAATATTTTTGTTTGTTCTGTGTGTGGGTATTAAAATGTGTTTTAGTATTATATTCTTGATTCCTTTGTAGTCTGATGTCCGTAACAAGTACAACAAACAAGTGCACTCCAAGGCGACTCTTGTAGCGCAGTGGTATGAGGCGCAAATGGAGACTTAAGGGTAGCGGGTTCGATTCCCGCACCGACACAAATTATTTGTGTCGGGGGGTCTGGGTGTTTACATATCACATTGACAAAATCTGTAAATCAGAGGCAATTAATAAGCTGAATGCACAAAATCAATCAATCTAATCAATCAATAAGTGGCTTAAAGCACTTGGCTTTAAGTAACCCTCAGAGTCAGGTCAAGTAGACTCTTGAGACTGGCATTGCTGTACTCATTATTTGGTCTTGTGTTATTTTTTTACATTTAAAAGTAAAATAATTGCTTTATTTGCCTTTAAGAACCATACATTAATTGATAATTTATTGCAAATAACAGTTATTTTTTAACATATACCTCAAATATTTATGCTTACCAATAAAATACCATACACCTCGGTGTTAATGTAAGTTTCATCATTTTATCTGTCTGTGTGTGAACGTATGTTTTATAGATATTTATCTAAATATATTTGTTACAGGCTTCAATGATCTCAAAGTTAAAACAAGCTTGTGGCTTCGAGTACACTAGCAAACTACAAAGAATGTTCCAGGTAAGCAAAATTCTATAGACAAACTGGCAGACATATATAGCAACCGATTTTGATTTGGTTTGATTTCTTCGTTAATGATCTATAATTACTAGGGATAATAAAACTATTATATTAACGGACATCATGAACAATTTTAACAACAGGAATTGGAATACAACATCTGATTACTTTATAAAATAATAGACTTTAGAGTTGAAGATATGAGAAAGTTTTTTGTTTTAGGACATCGGAGTATCCAAGGATCTAAATGAAAACTTCAGGAAGCACATGGTGGACAGTTCAGAGCAACCTCTCCATATCGACTTCAGTATCCAAGTGCTGTCATCTGGCTCTTGGCCGTTCCAGCAGTCTTCCTCCTTCCAGCTGCCCACCGAGGTAACTTCACTCTCTTTACTCACTAGCAGACATGAAACATAAAACGTAACTCTGTAAATTCAACACTCTTCTGTATCCGACTCATTATTTCATTTTCCTTTCAATTACCCACCAAGGGTATTTTGCTCTTGTAAAATTAACCCAAGTTGCCAACCGCGTGACTTAGAGATGTCATACCACCCTTTAATTTCACTGCCGTCATACCGGAACGCGAACACTGTTTGCCGGTAGGAATAGGTGAGAGTGAGGTACCAATGCAGGCGACGTTTGTATGTCAATCTCCTGTAAGTATGTTTTGTTTACAGTATGTAGTACTTGTAATATTGACTATAACGATGGGTTGCAGCTGGAGCGTTCCGTGCACCGGTTCACGGCCTTCTACTCGGCGCAGCATTCGGGCCGTAAGCTCAACTGGCTCTATAACATGAGCAAGGGCGAGCTGGTCACCAACTGCTTTAAGAACAGGTCAGAAAACCAATCAAGCCATCAATCAATCCAACAATCAATCCATCAATCAATACATCAATCAATCCACCAATCAATCCACCAATCAATCCATCAATCAATCCATCAATCAATCAATACATCAATAAATCTACCAATCAATCCGTCAATCAATCAATCTTTCAATCAATCCGTCAATCAATCCATCATGATGAATATTTGTATTTATCGGGCCCGATGGCGCAGATAGTAGTGATACTATCATATACGCCTAGAGTCGTGGGTTCCATCTCCACCCAGGACCCAGGAATATGTATTATTTATTACATTTACAGACATCAAATGAATCACAAATATAATACTTAAATATATGTTTTTAACACTCAGACACCAAACTAATAGAAATATTATTTTTTAAATATTTGTCCTGGGTGGGGATCGAACCCTTTGGCAAACAACAAATTTGTAATTCAGTCTTGTGTTCCAAAGGTTGTGAGTTCAATCCCACACCCACAGCAAATATTTATATGAACAATATTTGTATTTGTTCTGTGTCTGGGTGTTATTTATATGTATCTATGTATACATTTGTAATTCCTCTGTTGTCTGATATCCGTAACACAAATGCTTTAACGTGCTTATTTTGGAGACAAGTCAACGTATGAGATAATAGTAATATTTATTCTATAACCGAAACCTTGAGGTACCGGCAGAATAGAATAGTACCTCCCACTGCCGCAGGTGTCGTAAGAGGCGATTAAGATACCAGAACCGACAGATGGCGGTATATCCATCCGAAACAGAGCAGCTCAAATGCATTGGGCGGAAATGGGCAGTAGCATCCCCGTCACGATAGCTGCCCTCTGCGATTACCAACACGCTTGCCCAGCGCGGCAATTATGGGCAAAAACCTCCTTTCTTAGAGAGGCCTATGTCCAGCAGTGGACTTTCAATGATGACTGTCTGGTATGATGATGATGATACCATAATCCAGACAATCAATACATATGAATATAAAATACAGTAGGTGCCTATAAGAACAGGCTAGACCTAGTTTAGGTACCTAAGTATCAAAGTGTATTTTAGTTTAAGTTACCTTTTGTTGTTGAATAAAGTTATTATTATTATTATTACAGTCATGTAACAATCTTAGTATATCTAATAGTAATTTTCTGATCTTCAGTAGCTGTGCTATTATTAAACTGTTACAGCAGACAGATGTCGTGTGAATGATTTTTATTATTTATTTAATAATAATAATAATAGTAAATACTTTATTGTACACCAAACATAAATGTATGACAAAAAAAAATCGTCACTATTTGTAAAGTATTATAATCGTTTGTGGATTTTTGACGATCCCATAGTGCTTTAATCTGCATACTTAAATAAAGTATATTTAGAGTTGACTGTTATTAGTAACTTACTTGGTTACTCCACAGATACACCCTGCAGGCCAGCACCTTCCAGATGGCAGTGTTGCTGCAATATAACGAGAACATCTCTTGGAGCGTGCGCCAGCTTGAGCAGCACACCGGAATCAAGGGCGACTTCCTGCTGCAGGTCAGGACACTTCATGACGCTCCAGCCAAAACGCCGTCCATTACTATAGCTCCACGCTCCCCTTAAACTGGTCTAACCTCTTTCACCTCCCTTCAAATCTACATCTCAGCCTCGATCTCAACCGCCACCTCAGTAACCCCCCCCCCCCTTAAGCCACCTTCCCTCTTTCACCCCCTTAACCCCCCTTCATGTCCACACCGTAACCGCGATCTGCTTATCAGACATGGATCAGAAGGGTGGTTACCCTTCTGATCCATGTCTAAACTGCCACCTCATTAACTCCCCCTTCAAGTCCAAGTCTTAAGGCCTCTTCTCAGCGTACCTCCTCATCATCACCCCCTCTCACCCCCCTCCCTCCTTTTTGCCGCCCCCGCCATTCTCGCACCTGCGTTTAATGTGGAATACATTACATTAGTATTATTTTTCTTTTATTTCGTCCTTCCTTTGCATTTGTAACTTTATCTTGCTGCATTCTACCACCGCTTTTAATAAAATTTTGAAAAAATGCATTTATACTCTACGTCTTTCAGTCGCCACAGCAGATATATTTATATATTTGCCTTATATGACTAAAATGACTTAAGCTATTTACTTCCACCAGGTACTCCAAATCCTGTTGAAAGCGAAGCTGTTGGTCTGCCAGGACGACGAGTCCGAACTCACAGAGTCCTCCGTAGTGGATCTCTATCTAGGATATAAGAAGTAAGTCATTACCTTTTTGACGGCTCAAGACGCCTTTCTCGATGGAACTATTGCCGGAACGTAACCAAAACGGTGTGTGTTTGCAGCAAAAAGCTCCGCGTGAACATCAACATACCGCTGAAGACGGAACTGAAGGTGGAACAGGAGGCAACCCACAAACACATTGAAGAAGACCGCAAGATGCTCATACAAGTATGTCCCGCAGGATACATTCATCATCATCATTTTCATCGTCGTCGTCGTCATCATTATCATCATCGACGTCGTCATCATTATCATCATCG
>JACJUM010003212.1:4246397-4262255 GCA_020976665.1 Heortia vitessoides | reverse complement strand
TCTTCATCTTCATCATCATCATCATAGTGATAATCATCATCGGCATCATCATAAACATAATGATGATAATAGTTATCACCATCATAGTCATCATCGCCATTATCATCATCAATCATAGGCCAAGTAAGAAGTTTTTTTTCAGCTTTTGACGGACCCGATGTCAGTGATACTCAGTTGTGCGTCATGGGGTTCCATACTCACCCAGGGCAGATATTTATATGATAAATATTTAAGTTTGTTCAGTGTCTGTGTGTTAAGTGTGTTATTATATTTTTGATTCCTCTGTCGCCTGACTCCTCCGTAACACAAGTGCTATTAGCGACTTATCAGTCTTATCAGACACTTAAGTCAGGTCAATGTGTGGGATTTTGTGTGAAAACATAAGAATTGCAATTGCCTCGCTAGACAATCAGTCAGCAAAGTGTAGCTTCGCAACAAGAATGCAGTTGCACCTTGTTGCAATATTGATTCACTGTTTTTGGTGGATATACCGCCATCTGTCCAGAATCTCTTACGACACACCTGGCACCGGGGAAGTTACTATTTTGAACTGCAGGTACCCCACAGTAGTAAAACCTTGAAAAAAATAACTTTGTCATCTGTTATTTATATCCTATTATGATGTTGTCTTGCAGGCTGCCATCGTGAGGATAATGAAGACGCGCAAAACCCTGAAACACCAGCATTTGGTAGTGGAGGTCCTGAACCAGCTGTCGTCGCGGTTCAAGCCGCGCGTGCCAGTCATAAAGGTGAGTCCTAGCACACGCTCATTCTTACAGAACACAGACGGTGTTAATAACAATGTGATCTTAATGGAAAACCACTCAGCGCTGTACAAATCCAGATAGAGTAGAGGCCAGATTTGGAGTTAAAACAATTTGACTGCGAGGGTTAGTTTTTTATTTGGATAAATGATTTTTTTTCATATGAGCTTGACCGACCAGGTCGTCGAATGTTTCTAAGCAGAAACACTCGAAAACGGCTTGATCTTTTTTTTTCTAAATTCGCTTAATTTTTTTTCGAATACTTCCTAAGACCGTGTGCACATTTAATAGAGATAAAAATATAGATAATGCAATAAACAAATAAATATTATGTGGTTCTTGGTATTTTTTATTGTTTACCTCGGATTTGAGTCGACGTACGATATGTCATGTGAATTTGTTTATCATTTAATATATTTTCATTAATTACATGTATTTTTAAGGCGTTTTTGGCCTAAAGGTCCTTGATGGTCAACCCCATCGAACCTTTTAAATATTTTAAATAACTTTTACTGTGTAAATAAGAAGAATATAAGTTAGTTTTGTAGAATTCGCTGTAGGAATAAACGGTACGATTCTCTTGCTATTTCTGATATAGATTCCGACAAAATGCATTGGATGAGTTGTAAGGTTTTTACAATGTAAGAGTGTGCAAGTGAGAAGAAATAGATGTCAATCTATCTCTAACTCTCTCTAACATATCTTCTTAGGAAAAAAACTAATATGGCGTCATCTCTGTTCTTTGTGTAACGTTTAAAAAATATTAAATAAATAAGGTCATTAGAATAAAGTCTTTTTTTCATTTATATTACAAACAGAGGAATCAGTATTATGTTTGTAATTTTGTCAAATTTGTCAATTGGATCGTCTATTAAACATTTGTCTTCGTTTTATGTTCGGTTTGCGTAAATACGATCATATTTCCCATTACCGTTCTTTTCTCGGCTGACTTCCTATTCGAGAACGTCGCAAAATTCGATTTCTAACCACACTATTTTCAATACTTTTTGATTCTTACGCACCAATTTACTCAAAGAACAGATTCCAATCCCTATCTTCCATTCACGAACGTAATCTCCGTTCTTCTAACACTCTCTCGCTCTTAACTCCTCCTCACTCTAGTTTTTTGACAAAATCTTTTACAGTGACAGCTATTGCTATTGAATATTAAGCAATATCCAAACAAATTTATCCTGAAACGCTTTCTCCGTACTTTATTTACTGATGCTGCTTCTCTAACTTTATAACTCTATTTCTGATGTACGTTATTTTATATATATATATATATATATATCATATGCATTTATTGCGTTTATTTATACAAATATGTATGTCACGTTTATCTATTTTCTATTCGTTATGTGTAATGGTTGACTGGGAGATAATGCCAGCTGGCATTAAGTCCGCCATTTGTACATTTTGTAATATTTTATGCAATAAAGTTCAATAAATGAATATATTAGTCCAACGGATCAGGCTTGATTGTGTAGCGAACATCCGTCCAGACTATGTATGCAACTTCACGAGGTATGTTGTGTGTTCCAGAAATGCATCGATATCCTGATCGAGAAGGAGTACTTGGAGCGCACTGAGGGCGAGAAAGACACTTACAGCTACCTAGCGTGAATCCGCGCGACACAATATAACTGTATTACATTACTGTACGCGATGTTTTATTTGTACTATCTACCTCACCTACCTCACCTACCTTACCTACCTTACCTACCTTACCTACCTTACCTACCTCACCTATACGTATAAATAGCTATCTTTGCGTCCTGTATACCCCCTGACCCGTGACCCGTGACCCGTACCCCTGAGGATCTCTTGTTCTGACAGGAAAAATCCTGTTTCTTCTTAAAAGCTACTATGCAAAATTCGTGCCAAAGCTATGGGTAAAAATAAAAACAAACAGATTTATCCCATGGGAACATGATGTTGGGATAAAAAGAAGCAAATGTTGCTCCAGGCTATGAATAATCTAAGTGCCAAACTTCATCCAGATTTGTTCAGCCATTCTGGCGTGAACATCCATACAAACACACCCAATACATTCATAATCGCAACCCTTTGCTTTTTATAATACTCGTAAGAATAGATAGAAAGTTGAAGTGTCCGTTTGTAATTTCAAATTACCAGCTGTTTCCTATATGTATATGGAAAGTAAGTTAACCATGAGGTACCGGCAGAGTAGAATAGTACCTCCCCCTTTACCAGGTATCGTAAGAGGCGACTAAGGACCGGAACCGACAGATGGCGGTGTATCTATCCAAAAGAGTCAGCTCAAATGTACAGGGCGGGGATAGGAAGCAGCTTCCTCGTCGCGAACCCTGCGCTCTGCGATTGCCAACACGCTTGCCCAGCGCGGCAATTATGGGCAACATACCCCAACAGTGGTGTTTTAATAGCTGGTATAATGACGATGAAGTATATGGAACTAACAAAAAAATCTAAGATATAAATATGTCTGTCTGTTTGTTCTGGCTAGTCTGAAAACAACTGAACCAATTTTGACTTTCACGGGCAATTAGATAATGTTAATATAACTAATTTTCATCATGATCATTATAGCCAGTACCGGACAGGCCTGTCCGGGAAAGCGAGAATTTGGACAATCGTAAAGCGAAGCTTATTGACGGGAATGGTGCTGCTCGTCACCGCCTTGTACATTTGAGCTACTCTTATACCGACACCCGTCGATCCCGGTACCTTAGTAATGTAATAGATACAAAAACATTTTTTGGTACTAAACCCTATATCTCCATGATTTCGGTTTACCATTTTGCTGGCAAACCATATTATTTTAAAAACACAAAGTAATTGAATTAGCGACAGCTTAAGTAGTATTCTTAAAAAAGAATAATTTAATACAGCCATTGGAAGAACTTGGTTCATAATTGCCGCGCTGGGCAGGCGTGTTGGCAATAGCATAGCGTTGCTTTCGCGAAGGGTACGCTGCTGCCCATCCACTGTGCATTTTAGCTTCACTGTTTCGGATGGATATACCGCCATCTGTCGGTTCTGGTACCTCAGTCGCCTCCTACGACACCTAGTGCAGGGGGAGGTGCAATTATATTCTGCCGGTACCTCACGACAAAATGATTTAAATAAAAGATATATAAATGGCTACAAAACTATATTCTATTTTAATGATATTTAGTAAATTTATCGAATAACAGAATCTAGAGCTCTAACGTTTCTTCCAGAATCAGTCTATGCAGTATCTAAATTATAGTTTGCTCTTATTTAGCATTTTTCTCAGCTCGTTCCTGAGGATCTTCCCGCTGGGGATCTTAGGGATGCTCTCCACGAACCGGACTCCCCCGCGCAGGTGTTTGGGCTTTGACAGCTGGAAAATAAACAGTGGTTTTAAATTATTTGTAAACATGAATGAAATGGTAGCACAAAGTTTATTATTGTCATTATACTTGGCCATTAACAGGCGAACTATTCTATGTGTATGTATAGATAAAAATATATAAATACACACATCTCATACATTGACCTGACGCGGTGATAAGTCGCATAAAGTACACAAACATCAGGCGACAGAGGAATCGTAATTATATAACGTTGAGTGTATTACGTTTTAAATAAATATTTCTTTTGTTCCTTACATGCTGTGTTCATTTAGACTTAATATTTAGATCTAAACAATTATGTTTTGATAAATGTATTAGTCATAGGTGATCACCCATGGAATGGATCACCGATTTAAATAAAATAAATAAATACAAATAATTAACACCCACACACAACAAATACTAATATCGTCATGTACCTATGTTTGTCTTGTTGGGGATGGAACTATAAGGTATTTCATACATTGACCTGTCTCCGCGATAAGTGGCTTGGAGCATTAGTGTTACATCAGGCAACAGAGGAATCACAAATAAAAAACTTAAATAGGTACATATCATTAACACCCACACACAGAATAATGGGTGGGTGTATAATTACTGTAAACAAAGTATCTATTACAATTAATTTTGCATTCAATTTCTTGGGTTTAGGAGAATACTATGGGTTGCTAAATTTTAAGCAGCGCGCCGCTTTTTCTTCGTGTACTGGGTTTTCTTTGTAAGAAAAATAAATAACAATAAAAGTCTTAAGTTACTCCTTACAACATCAACTAGCTGCTAATGAAAGCCTTGGTATGATCCCCAATCGTTTAAGAGATTGACCCAAACAGCCTTTTAATTGTCTGTCTGTTCTTTTCATATAAGTACTGTATCTTTGTCGTGAGGTACCGGCAGAGTAGACTAGTAAGAGGCGACCAAGGTTTTAGGACCAATTAGAACCAACAGATGACGGTATATCCATCCAAAACACTGCAGCTCAAATGCAAAAAGCAGGGATGTGCAGCAGCATCCCCGTCGCGAAAGCTGCGCTCTGCGATGGCCAACACGCTTGCCCAGCGCTGGAATAATGGGCAACATTTCTTCTCTTTGGGTAGGTCTATGTCCAGCAGTGGACTTTCAATGGCTGATGATCATAAAACATTTATTGAAAAACAGTTAATTTGGAAATACAAACAGTTGCTTAATTTGTAGGAAGGATAAATGCTTGTGAAATTTCTACTGGATGCTTTAAGATGAAGAATGTCTTCTCCAATCTTACCCTCGCTGCCACAAACTGCTGAAGTTCCATCTCGCTGACCGCAGACCCTGGCTGTTTCACCACGAACGCCATCGGAACCTCTCCAGCATCTCTGTTGGGCTTTCCCACTACTCCTACATCCTTGACGCCTTCGTGCTGGAGAAGTAAAGCTTCCAACTCTGCTGGTGCTACCTTTAATAAAAATATGTATGTACCAGCTATCCGCTTGCGACTTTCGCGACTGTCACTTTATACCTCATCCCTGAGGATCCCTTGATATTCCAGGGAGAAGTCTTTTTTTATTAAACCAGGTCGATGTAGACCCTTGTCTCATCACAAGAATATTACTAGCGCGTTGCTAACTGTGTAGATATTATAGTATATTAACCAGTAATTTCACTGCCTTATTCACCCTTCAAACTGGAATACAGCAATGCGATTACTGCTATTAGGCGGTAGAAATAGGTGAGAGTGAGGTACCAATGCAGACGACCTATTTATGAGGTCTACCTCCTGTAAACCGAGTGCCGATACCATAGATGGCCGACACATGTTTTACGAGAATAATAATAATAACTTTATTCAACTTTACTCACTTTGATACTCAAGTACCTAAACTAGGTCTAGCCTGTTCTTATAGGCACCTGGAATGCTAAATAGCAACCAAATGGGTAAATAAAACATATGGAGAAACTAAAAATTTTATCTAAATATGACCTAAGTGGTTCAATCCAACTCACATCAAATACACACCCACACATACATAAACATAACCAGACACAGAACAAACATAAATATCATCATATAAATGTTTGTCCTGGGTGGGGATCGAACCCACGACCTTTGGCAAACAAGACAGGATATACAAGAGGCGACTGCTAATCTAATAATGTATCATTAACAGCTCAGTTCTTAATTGATATGTAAACATGTCTTGTTATTATATCTCACCTGATAACCCTTGTACTTGATGAGTTCCTTCAACCGGTCCACAATAAAGAAGTGTCTCTCTTCATCATAATATCCTATATCACCAGTCTTGAAAAAGCCCTCCTCGTCGAAGAACTCCTTATTGTCCTTCCCTACATAGCCCTTCATAACAGCAACACCTTTAACGCAGATCTCACCTGGTTTGTTAGGACCCAAGGGCTTCCTGGTCTTTGGATCTACCACCTGGAAAATATCAACTCAGCTGGAAAATGTGCATTTGCTGTATTTATTGTACTGAACTTAAAAAGTACAGTGAGGTACCGGCAGAGTAGAATAGTACTTCCCACTGTACGAGGTATCGTAAGAGGCGGCGAAGGAACCAAAACCGATAGATGGCGGTATATCCATCCGAGACAGTGTAGCTCAAATGCATAGGGTGGGAATGGGCTGTAGCATCTCCGTCGCGAAAGCCGCGCTCTGCAATTACCAACACGCTTGCCTAGGCATACCTTTTAAAGTGAAGTTACATATACTTAGAAATTTTACTGCCTCTTTCACCTTTCAAACTGGAACACAGCAATGCGAACACTGTTATTTACTGGTTCCAATGCACTGCAATGTACACCTCTTACAAAGGTCGGAAGAGCTCTTCTAGTAAATATTTCTTGGACTTGGATAAGGACTTGACATCCGGATATACCTTGACTATGAAGTCGGGGTTGACCTGCCCCACACTGCCTGACTTGCATTCCATGTCAAATGTGTGCTTGGTGATTCCAAGCGTGGTCTCCGTCATGCCGTATCCTTGCATCACAGGCTTCTCCACGTTCGGGAATCTAAAGGAACCATATATTCTGAATTTCAACATTTTTCAATATCGTTACATCACATCAGCACATTTGAAGTGAACTAATGTATATTTATAAGCCTCTTTGAGGTAATTTCCAATAAGACCTGTTGTCTGCAGAATTAACGTTAAAACGTTCGCACTTACAAGGTAAATTGACCCTAATGATGTCTTCTCGAGCCGAGTTCTGGACACAGAAGGTCCTCGAGTGTCAGCCGTCGGTTATGCGCCGGCCACGAACTACGGCCGCTTTCGCAGGGCTCGCGGGGGCAATCGGGGCATCATATCATCATAAGTGGGGGCATCATATCAGCTATTGCAAGTCCACTGCTGGACATTGACCTCCCCAAGAAAGGAGGAATTATGCCCATAATTACCGGGCTGGGCAAGCGTGTTGGCAATTGAAGAGCGTAGCTTTCGCGACGGGGATGCTGCTGCCCATCCCCACCCTGTGCACTTGAGCTGCACTCTTCCGGATGGATATAACACTGTCTATCGATTCTGGTACTTTAATCACCTTTTATGATACCTGGTAAAGAGGGAAGTACTAATCTACATAATACTGTGTGGTAACGCTCTCCGATTGCCTGCCTTCCTAATGAAATTACTATAGCTGATATGATATGAAATTCAAAGGCTTAGTAAGTGGTAGATTTCCCCAAAGGTTTGCCAAGTTTGACACTCACGTTTTCTTTATGTGGTCTGTGGTGTCCTTTAATAGGGGAGCAGCTCCACTGTACACCAGTTTCACTGAGCTCAGATCGTATTTGTTCTCCGCTTTGCTGACTGCGACCAGAACGGGAGGCACAAGCAGCAACTGTGCTATCTGTGGAGAAAAAAAAATGTGGTGCTAGAATAGCAACACTTGTAGGTACATTGAAAGATGGTAGATAGTAGATAGTAGTGCACCGTAGGAATGTTTTAGGTATGATGCCGGATTCTACCCGTCCGAAAAAAAAACCGCGAAAATCGCAGCTCCTCCCCGCCACTGGCACAACACAGTCATTACTACACATGCATTCGTACCATGGAGCAGTACACCGCGTTCGCCGGCGAACGTGAGCAGTCTCTGCCCTAACGAGCGATAACCGGCAGCTAAAGAGTGGCCGGAATCACTTAGTCCGTCCTCTTTTGCTGAATTTCAAATTTAATTTCACCCCCATCGATGGACGCCAGAGCCTCCTTTAGAGGCGCCCTCGGGTGATCGTCGTCGATCCCGTTTAGATCCCGCGAGTCTTGCGGGCGCGACCGTAGCCAAACGCGCGGTCGCGGCCGCGGGGTACGCCTGACAAATACCTCGACCGCCCAGAGGCATCGGGCCTCTCATCTATGAGAGGCCCCGTTCTCTTTTTTTGGTGGCGCTGAAATTGACACCTGAGTAGTCCAGCAATAGGTTTTTCCGAAAAAAAACATGCCGGATTCTGAAAATTAGTTCAAATATTTTACATTTACTGGAGGTAGACCTTGTGCAAAGGTCGTCTGCATTGGAACCTCACTTTAATCTATAGTTAATGGAGACAAGGAATGTTCGCATTGCTGTGTTCCAGTTTTTTAGGTGGTGGTAGATTTACTAGCTAATATAACAAAACATCTTCACGTCGGAAGATTTATCTAAATACTTGCGTCTGCAGTGACATATGCCTATTTGTCAATTTAGTCAGATAAAAATAACACATTGACTTGACCCCGAAGTAAGGGGATATTTTGCCCATATGTGATTGCCACGCTGGGCAAGCGTATTGGCAATCGCAAAGTGCAGCCTACACGATGGGGATAATGCTGCCCAACCCATTTGGGCTGCATTGTTTCGAATGGATATACCGCCATCTGACGGTTCTAGTAACTTAGTTGCCTTACGACACCTGGTTCAGGGTGAGGTACTATTCTACTCTGCTGGTACCTCACGGCTAGGCCTCCCCAAGTAATCTCCAATAGGAACGGTTATATGCGGCCGGTGTTCAGCGCGATCCTGCGGTTTTAGTCAGATCGTCTGTCCATCTTGAAGAACGCTCTACGCTGCGCTTGCTTTCGCGGTACGTGGTCTCCATTCCAGAACCTTACGACTCCATCGGCTATCGGTTCTGCGTACCAAATGCCCTGCCCACTGGCACTTCAACTTACAAATTCGCCGGGCAATGTCGGTAACTTTGATTTTGTTACGAGTTATCAGGCACCAATTATTACCTTGTATTTTTCAATAGTCTTCAAGTACAGGTCGACGTCAAATATTGGCAGGTAAACGACTGTGCGTCCGACTGCCATTGCGTTCAAGCCAGCGTTCAGGCCCATGGTGTGGTACCAGGGCGTGATAGTGAGCGTGCTGTCATTGACATTCAGACTTGTAGGTCTGGAATAAAACAAAGCCTTACATCAAAGCAGCCGTAGAAAGTCTATTAAGCATTCCCTAGATGGGGGGGAATTTAGCCCATAATTGCCAGGGTGGGTAAGCGTGGTGGCTATCGCAGAGGTAGCTTCACAACGGGTATGCTGTTGCCTATTTCCACCCTCTAGCAGAGCTACGCTGAAACAGTGTATGGATGTAGCACCTGCCTCGATACCTCAGTTAATTTTTATGACATCTGGTACAAAGGGAGCTACTTCTTAACCCAACCTAACACGACAGTATGGCAATCAATAATAATATACTTACTATTGATTAAAAATAACCATCATTGTCATCATACCAGCCATTAAAAGGCTTCTTCAAGAAAGGAGGTATTATGCCCATAACTGCTGCGCTGGGCCAGCGTGTTGGTAATCGCGTGGCGCAGCTTTTGCGACGGGGATGCTGCTGCCCATCCCCGCCCTGTGCATTTGAGCTGCCCTGTTTCGGTTGGATATACCGCTATCTGTCGGTTGTGGTACCTTAGTCGCCTCTTACGACACCTGGAACAGCAAGAGGTACTATTTTACTCTGCCGGTACCTCACTGCGGAAATTACTTGGAGGCCTATGTTCAGCAGTGAACGTCTTATGGCTGATATGATGATGATATGTTATTTTAGATTAATAATAATTCTGTGCCAATTTTCATTCTTTCACGCCGGAACGGCTAAACAGATCTGAATTGAATCTGCCACAGAGATTAATAATAATGTAGTATAACATATAATCTATTTCCTATCCTGAAAACATATTCCCGTGGGATAGATCAAAAGATTACTAGCAAGAATACTTACGCACTTAAAACGGATATCATATTTAAATGAGTCAGCATGACCCCTTTTGGGAGCCCAGTGGTACCGGACGAATACAAGATAACAGCGACATCTGTCTGTCCTTTCACATTGACCGTTTCGAATTCCTCATAACGGACGTGTCTCGACAAACGATTTTTAACGATGACAGAACCGTTATTCTCTTCGTTATTAACGGGTGTCACCAAGTCCTTATGACGTAAAGTTCCGTTAATGTTTTCATCCCCGAAAACAAATATTCTCTTCAAGTAGCCGAGTGATTTTAATGCTGTTGCATGCATGTTGTATACGAACGGTGAACAAAACACCATGGTCGGTTTCGCTATGCCCATAATTTGTTTCACTTCACCTGAAAGATAATTAGTACAGTTTTAATTCGTAGCCGTGATGTACCGGCGGAGTAAAATAGTACCTCCCATTGCACCAGGTGTCATAAGAGGCGACAACGGTACAATAATCGACAGATGGCAGTATATCCATCCGAAACAGTACATTTCAAATGCACAGAACGGGGATGTGTAGAAGAACCCCCCTTGCAAAAGCTAACACGCTTCCCCGCGCGGCTATTACAGGCAAATATCCTGCTTTCTAGAAGAGGCCTGTGTCCACCAGTGGACTTCCAATGGCAGGTATGATGATTATTAGAACCCGATCTAGCTATTTCGCCGCTTCGGGCACAGATAATTTTTGCCGCACTTTACATATACAAAAAATATAAGTAATGAGTTTTCTTGGGGGGATGTTATGTATACATACCTACATAAAATACGTGATATTGCCGGTATTATACCTACTAGTCAGAAGGCCCTACCCAAAAGACTGACGTGAATATTCACGAGTATGCACGTCTACGAGAGGCCCCGCCCTCTTTTTTCAATGGCGCTGGAATTGACGTCTGAGTAGTACAGCAATAGGTTCGTCCGGAAAAAAAATAGTAGTCACGTGTTTACGTCAGCCTTTTGGGACTTTTGAAGAAGTACCTATACCTAGAATCAAGTATTAAGTTTGTAGTGGTCAATCAATCGTTTCATACTCTTTTTAATATGAGGATTATACAATGACTCATCAGAGATTTGTTTTAAAATTTAATTGGTGATAAAAAAAAACCATCTGAGCGTGAGTTTTCATAGGAATCCTTGTTTTTTAAGTAATTTTATGACAAAAAAATAGTAATTACTAATTTTTTTTCTAATACTATGCTATATTGCTGTGGTGCCATATGGCTTCGTGTTTCTTTTTTCAGAAGAAACCGATGTTGGGCTACTTAGACGTTACGTAAAACTTTTTATTGTATATATAATGAAATCTGCAAACAAGCATACGGTCCGCTTGATGGTAAACCTCAGCCTGTAGATACTAGTGTCATCACAAGGATATCACTAGCGTGTGGCCAACCTTGTGAACTGAAGATACCATGTCACATTTACCCAGTTCTCTTCCTCTCTCACCCTTCATACAATAACATAGCAATGCGGATACTGCTATTTGGTGGTAGAAATAGGTGAAAATGAGGTACCGAACTTTGTGTCTACCTCATGTGATAATATTCCTCGTAATATTCAAACAACATCTTTTCGACTTGACGATGTAAGTTGCTTAAAAAACTTGTGTTACAGAGATCAAACAACACAGGGATCGCAAATTAAATACTTAAATACATATATTTAACACCCAGACATGGAACAAACACAAGTATCAATATATAAAGCTTGTCCTAGGTAGGGATCTAACGCACGAAGACGATGTCAGTGTATAAGACGCTACACCATCGAGTCCGTCAACCTATTGTCATATATTGGTGGAATTTAAACCTACCTTCTCCATAAATAGGGTTGACGGTAGTAACCACTGCGCCTGCGCAAAGAACGCCAATAACCACTCCCCAGAACTCGTTCCGGTTCTCAGAGATGATGGCAACAACCTCTCCCTTTCTGACGCCTTGGTAGCGGAGGGAGACGGCCAGATTCATTGACTCTTGGGCTATGTCGCGGTACGACAGGTTTATGTCTGTGACGCCATTTATCTGAAAATATAACTTCATTTAGAATTTTATATTAAAAGAAAAATTTCCTAATAATTCAACACGACAAGAAACTTAAGGAAAATATCAATGTGTATATTATATATACATATATATATGTATATGTATATAATATAACATCATTATTACATTTGCATTTGCATTGCATTAGAGCTTCAATGTCTCAAATGGATATACCGCCATCTGTCGGTACTGGAACCTTAGTCGCCCCTTACAACATCTGGTAAAGGCATAGGTACTATTCTTCTCGGCCGGTACCTCACGGCATTTATACATAAATATATATCATCATCATACCAGACATTGGAAGTCCACAGCTGGACATAAGCCTCTACAAGAAACGAGGTATTATGCCGTAATTGCCGCGCTGGGCAAGCGTGTTGGCACGCAGAGCGCAGCTATCGGGGATGCTGCTGCCCATCCCTGCCCTATACATTTTGGCTGCACTGTTTCGGATGGATATACCGCCATCTGTCGGTTCTGGTACCTTAATAACCTTTTACGACACCTGGGCAGTGGGAGGTACTATTCTATTCTTTCGATACCTCACGGCCTTTATATATTTATATATATATATTCTTTTGTTACTCACAAAAGCGACTTTGTCCCTTGACTTCCACAATTTCTCCAGCATGTAATCACCCAAGTGCAAATTGGCTGGAATTGACGCATTCTTCGGTCCGTACACGTAGAAGGGATTCTTCAGCATTTTCACGTTGACTCACGGAAGACAGGTCACGACACGATCTATTTACAATTGCATTCTTAAGTTATTACAGGTTTGGTATGATGTTAGGGAGTTCGTGTCGTATTGGTTTACGTGGATGATGTAAAGCTTTGCCTACCATTGTGTTTGGATGGGTGACCGACAATTTATTAACTTAAGATCTTAATCTTGTTTAGGAAGGAAACCTGATACCTATAGAAAACCTTGAGTACCGGCAGATTGGAATAGTACCTCACTATAGGTACTAGTGGGCCAAAAAACGATATACAGAAACAAAAAACATAATTATAATAAACAATTAAATTACTATTTTAATTGCTTGACTTACGATCTATTAAGTACTACAATTAGATTGATTGTAGTACTAGCAAGGTAGTAAAAGCAAGGTAAACAATAAATAAGCAAAAAATGTGACTTGCTAAATAAAACGCATTTTAGAGCCGTTATATTAGTAGTTTTCTTGAATACTGAACACGTAAATGTAAGGAAATATCAGACACTTTCTTATTTTTCCTTTTAACTCCACAATATTTTCTGGAGTTAAAGTCACCAAAGTAAAAACTTGCGCCTGCTTTCAGGACAACGCCATATTTTTTTATGCTTTTGAAATGAAAGTACGTAGCAGTTCGCAATTTCATTGATAGATGTCGCTATTACAGAAACTGTTAAAATGTTGCAATGTAAACTTATAAGGATAATTATGTATGTTTATGGATGTTTTTTAATCTTTTGCGCTCTAACGGATCTCGATGAAGTTTGGCATACAGATAGATTATTTTCTGCAATAGCACATAACCTTTTATTCGGAGAAACGATACGATGAAAAAAAAACTTTTTTTTTTCACATAGAGATCAAAGCACATGACATAGGCTAATCTGTATTCCGGACTAATGCATGTAATTTTATTTATGTATTGTCATTATCATTACAGCTATTGGAAGCCTGTAGGCTTAGGCCTCCACATGAATTTTGCCCATAATTCCCGCTTTGGGCAACCGTGTTAGTAATCGCAGCTTTCTCGACTGGGATAGTGCTGCCCATCCCCACCTTTTGCATTTAGGCTACACTGTTTCGGATGGATATAATTCCATCTGTCGGTTCTGGTACCTTAGTCGCCTCTTACGACACCCGGTACAGAGAAAGGTACTATTCTACTCCGCTGGTACCACTCGGCTTGTGTATATTTATATGTGCATAGATATAAATGGTAATTTCAACCACTTCTGATTATTTCTTATGTAGTGTAAGTTTTTGTTTTACATATATAAAATTCGTTTTTGGCTCTAAGTTTCAATATGTATCTTTTTAACTAGAAAATATGAATAAAAAAATAAACAGATAAATATACGACGACATGTCAAGATTCTTTTAGTGTGTGTTTTTTATCAAAAAACAAGTCAATTAAGATTCTTAACATTCCAGGAAAACGTTCGCTGTCATACTGAGCAGACGTTTACAAGAATGATAAAAAAAATATATGAGTTGATACGAATAGGTACTCTCTCGCTCTTAACTCCTTCTCCTCACTCTAGTTTTTTGACAAACTCTTTTACAGTGACAGCTATACGACTCTGGAACGAGCTTCCGTTGAATATTAAGCAATCCTCAAACAAATTTATCCTGAAACGCTTTCTCCGTACATTATTAACTGATGCTGCTTCTCTAACTTTATAACCCTATTTCTGATGTACGCTATTGTATATATATTTTTTATATCTTATGTATTTATTGCGTTTATTTATACAAATATGTCACGTTTATCTATTTTGTATATATATTGTCTGCACTACTTTATATATATATATATATATATATATTTCTGTTTCGTGTAATGGTTGACTGGGAGATAATGCCAGCTGGCATTAAGTCCGCCATTTGTACATTTTTTAATATATTGTGCAATAAAGTTAATTTAAAAAAAATACAATTTCAACCTTAATACAGAACATATAAGACTCGGACTTGCAGTGCACCATCAACCCTACCACAGTCTATTTTTTTCTCGCTCCTCTATTACACTGCACTTGTGCATCGACTGACGTAACGCAAACAACATGATCGTACAGAGATCACCATCTTGGAGGTCGGAACCTGACTTGACAAAGATGCATGCAAGGTTGGAAACCATCAAGAACAATTTACATGAGGTAGACCTCTGAGGAATGCAGATGGCATTACCTCTCTAGCGATTAAAGCAAGTATCATTCACTATTACATCGTTGCGTAAATAAAGCAAGAAAATCAAAACAGAAACCTGATAGCGAATCCTGTACTGTAAAACAGAGATGGCAGTAGTTGTGATAAGTCTCACATATGCAGACTCTAACGGTAACAAACTAATCGCAGTACAAATACAAATATAACATAACACTTTCACATGCACACAATTCGATTATAAATGCAAAAAATATCAAACCAAGCGTGCGCGTCGCAACACACCTCGTTACCTACTACTGTTTATCTTCAAGCAAGTTTGTAATTACAGCAATATACCAGGAGTGTTATTTAAAGTATGATAAGAGGCTCAAAACAGTTTCATAATTAAATAGTTTTAAACGATGATATAATGATAAATACATGCTACAAGTATTGGCATGGCATTTGGTATGGTGTGAGTTTGAGTAATTAAAGAGATCGATGTTGTGAATAGAGAAAGGCTGGTTGAAAGTAGAATGACTGTAAAAATATATAGAGCGGATGTGAATGGTAGAGTTGGTATAGGACGACCGAGGCGAACATATCTTAACCAGGTA
>JACJUM010003212.1:4196504-4216413 GCA_020976665.1 Heortia vitessoides | reverse complement strand
CGCGTTGATGTCTTTATTATGAAGATTTGTGAAGGAAAGTCGTGATAGTAAAATAACATATTTAAATGTGTATAACCGTGAGGTACCGGCAGAGTAAAGGAGTACCTCACCCTATACCGGAATGTTAATATAAGTAACGCGTGCGTACAAAATACACTGACATCTGTCATTCTAATCCAACTATTATTTATAGGAGGCTATGGCGACCCGCCCCCTTGCAACGGATGCAATGAGTACAATGTATAATGGTAAATATATATAAATGTATAATGGTTATTAAGGATTATCTTTAGGAAATAGACATATACCATCGAGGACATTTTTATAAACCTTTTATGGTGTACAATACTGTAGTACATTATTTTTATCTAACTCGTGAGGCTCAGCCAGCTTTCGCAATATAATCAGAAAAAAATATGTTTTTTTACGACATTAGAAACTTCTCAAATTATATATAGATATGAATTCCTTATTAATCACTCTATCTATTAATAAAATCCGCATTAAAATCCGTTGCGTAGTTTTAAAGATCCAAGCACAAATATTGACAAGCAGACAACAGAGAGTTATAGCAAGAACTGCTATATTTTTTCGCATATTCAATTAAATAAATAAATATAAATTCCCACAACATCTCATACATTGATCTGACTCCGTAGTAAGTCGCTTAAAGCACTTGTGTTACGGACGCCTAACAACAGAGGAATCACAAATATCCTACTTAAATACATATGTTTAACACCCGGACACAGAACAAACACAAATATCATCATATAAATATTTACTCTCGGTGGGTTGAACCCACAACCCTTGGCGCACAAGATAGGATCACTACCATCAGATCCATAGGGTTCGTCAATTACGCAGGTGAAAACTATCACAAGGATGTATTTAATTATTTATCTATGTGACTGATGACTTTTATGGTCCCTTGGGTCATCAGAGTCTTACAGAAAACCCTGATGATACTTCTTATTTGCTGGAAGTATTTATATTATTATTATTTATCATCATACATCCTATTACTGGACATAGACCTCTCAACTTTCGCAACGGGGATGCTGACGCCCATCCCCGCCCTATGCATTTGAGCTGCGCTGTTCCGGATGGATATACCGCCATCTGTCGGTTCTGGTGCCTTTCTCGAATTACGATACCTGGTGCAGTGGGAGGTACTATTCGTCTCTGCCTGTACAACATAGCAAATTTACGGTTATTTGTATTGCTTTTTTATTATTATTATATCGACAATTTTGAAACTGATTGTAATGTGCCTATTTGAATAAAATTCTTTGTCCACTGGAAATTTATGTACTAAATTTTATTAAACGCCATTCCCATATAGAATATCATGGGAAACTTATCTTCAGTATCATACTTTAGATATAGGCATTCCAATTGTACAGCACTGGCTGTGTCTTGCATCCAACGCTGGCATGCGATTTCACGCTATCGTCCACTTTGTGGTACACAAACATAACATCACCAAACCAAGATGGCGTAACATGCGAATAAAAGGCGCGAATCGAAAGTGCTTCGAGTGACGTTCCGTTCCACGCGTGAATCAGCGCGTTTCGTTATTCATTATTTATAACAAATCCAAGTGATGCGAATGGAATTTTAATGATAATTGTGTCATCAGAGCCTGTCATTAGATTGATAATGTAATGATAGGTAATTATGTATTGCGATTTAATTGATCTATCGTTTCTTCTTTCTTTTGTTTTTTTTTTGCAAATGTTACTAAAGCCTACGCTGGTTATGATATGATATATCTTTCTTGACTCGTGTCTGTATAGGTTTTAAGTGTTTGACGGGCCTGATGGCACAGATGCCTTTTTCTTTTGCTAAGAAAGTCGTAGGTTCCAGCCTGACCCAGGACAAATATTTAAATGATGATGTTTTTCTGTGTCTGGGTGTTAAATATTTTAAGTAGTATATTTGTAATTTATCTGTTGTCTGATGTTCGGACAAGTGCTTTAAGTGATTTATCACGATCAGTGTGAATCACTTCCATGTTAAAGACGTTGTGGTAATTTATTTATAAGTATTTTTTTTATTTATTTATTTTTTAGTTCAGACTAATCTTAACACGCTTATTGACTTAACATAAAAGCTTCTAGATATTGTGAGACAAAACATGACTGTATTTATTTTGTATAAACTTAAAGAGCAATATAAAAATACTCTTTTCTTAAAACCGACTCAATTATTTTCAGGTAATGTAAAATTAAAAAAGAATTAGTTAATACCTCTAGAACCACTGCGGAATCGCGTTCTCGACTCCAACTCGCACTTGGCAATTTTTTAAAACAAACTATTATATATATAGGTAAATAGAAATGCCGCACCGCAATCATTACAGTAACAGTGCTCGATGTTTTTTATCCAAATGCAAACGACTTTTTTCACTGTGGGAAAACCGCAGCCCTATCAAAAGCGAATTAGTCACCGTTTACGCAACAACAACAAATGAACCGAACCAAATATCATTAAGGAAGAAAGCAGACCTTCTAATCGGACAAATTACTTACGTCCTTACCAAATGCGAGCATGCCAAAACTAACTTTAACCTGCAGTACTAAAGCCTAAATTAGTATAACCGTCAAACCTTGAACCGTTTTGTCACCAAAGATAGTGGCGATGTAAACGAAAAGCAGCTTTAATAATATGTAATATAAAAATCGAATTCGCTCGATCTCATGGTTCCGCATAAGTCGTGTCGTATTCAAAGAATCGTTTTCGAAAGCTACAGCGAAAGTTGGAGCTATACAAAGTGTGACCACTTAGTCTTGATACTTTAAGTCGAATAATTTAATCGAAGGGTTCAACTTAATGTCCGATCGAAGTACCTTGTCGTATTACCATGGAATGTATTGATTACAAAAACTTGGTAGACATTTAAAATAGTTCGTATGATTCACTTAAACAGTATCATGGACTATGTATTGGTGTAAGGCATGTCTGGTGTAGAAATTTATCTAGTTACAGCATTTTTAGATCATCAATCAATTAGCCATAAAACATCCACTGCTGGACATACTACTCCCCTTGGAAGGGGATATTTGCCCATAATAAACTGCGTCAGATCTGTCAGTTCCGATAGCCCAGCCGCCTCTTACACCTGGTACAAGGGAATGAACAACACGACCAATTATTAGATGAGTAGTGCTTAAGTTGTGAGGTCTTGGGTTGGATTCTAGGTCATGGTTATATTAGAATTGCAGAAGTGGTTAAGATCACGTTAAAGGTGTTAGGATCGTTTCTTGTTCTGGTCTTAATAAACCTGATTTCGTACTTGTTCTTTTAACAAAAATGGTTTCCTTAGAACTCTCAAAATGTATGGATTAGACCGCAAGTCGGCGCAGATTACAATCATGTGCGCCAAAGTACATGGTGATGATGATACGATGATACCATACTTACATGATGTTATTTGTATTTGTTAGGTATCTGGATTTTAAATTATTTGAGTATTTTATTTGTGATTCCTCTATAGATTCATACATGATGTCAGCGTAATGTAATAGATATTGTGTAAATTTAATATTTATTTTTGGAACTTTAGGTAGGATTATGTCCTGCCGTGGAGATCCTATGACTAATTGTATTAAGATGAATGTAACACACATTCATATCAGCACGTTGACTAATATTTTTTCTCATATACCAACATGGCTTCGTTCTTTGTCCCGCATTCTAAACCTGATTTAGTTATAATCAATCGTTCAGTCTGAAAATCTAGCGTGAATAATATATTAAATAGACAGACAGATATAAAAAGCAAAGACAATTAATACTATAATTAATGTATGTTTGTGCGAAAATTTCTGTATATCTATAAGGAAATCACATTTGAACCGATGGTAATCGGTAGAGTATCGGCACAATGAGAGGTACTATTCTACTCCACCGGGTGTCGTAGAGGTGACTATAGTACCGGATCTGGTATAACCAGCTGAAACAGCGCAGCTTAAATACTCTTGGGTGGGGACGGGCAGCAGCTCCTTTGTCCCAAAGTTGCGCTCTGCGATTATCGATTACCTATGCGAAATATCCCTTTTTCTCAGGAAGGTCCATGTCCAGCAGTGGACTTCCAATACCTGACAGGATGATCTGTTTTCAATGTAATTTGGCATGTGGATAGCTTAAGCCTATGGGCAGGCATATGTTACTTTTGACCCGAGAATGCAAACGCAATGTGCAGCTTTCGCGATGAGGATGGCTTTGCATATCCTCACACTATGCATTTGATCCACTCGTCGATTCTGGTACCTTAGTCACCTATTACCACTCCTGGTACAGATTTTTAAATACGTTAAATCTGAATAATTCTATGCATTATGTACCTATGTGTATTAGTTTCACGATTTTCTGTCTTAATTATAGGCTGCTTTAGAACAATATGCTTTGAACTTTTGTGAAATCTTTGTAATATCAACAAATTAATAAATTAATCATGTAATATGATGCTAATTACTGTAATGCTAATACTGATGAACCTGATGACCTCACGGTATCAAAACGAATCACCTGACTGGCCTACCATAAACTAGTCTGCCGACACTAGTCGGGTCGGTTTACTGCAGATTTATTACAATTATGCCGTCGAGACATTATTGAAAAGAAGACGTCGAAATTCTAATACAAGTGTCCCTGGCGCTTTCTACTTTTCCATCGGCTGACTAGTTTGAAATAACGGAGAAATGCTGATGCAAAGGAAATTATTGAAGATTTAACGAAGTCTAAGTTCTATTTTTAGTTTTATTACTTTACCTGGATATTATTCAATGATTAACGAGTTGTTTGTATTTCCTTTCATGTATCTAGGTCGATATCCACATATATATCAGATGCAGCGTTGACATACAAAGCGAAGAAAAAGTTTATGAGGTTTATTTTAAACCAGCAGTGCCCTGCGGTTTTACCCGCGTTAAATTGTAGAACTTTTAAACTAACTTTGATTTGCTCTTTTACCTCCTTAAGGAATAGTTTTTGGAAAAAATATTTTACACGTGTTTCATGAATTTCTTTCGAATGACTTTAAAAACTGCAGTGTTTCATACTATGTTTGCATCCCTGTTTCTTATTGCTTCGCTGCGTTGTAAAAGAGTCTCTGTGTAGAATTGTATATTTTTAACCCTTATAGAATAGATTCTGCGTTAATACGACAGTCAGTCAGTCATCAGTAAGTCAGTACTTCAGTCAGTTAGTCAGTCAATTAGTTATTCAGTCAGTTAGTCAGCTTCTTCTTTTATATATACAGATTAAAAATGTGGGTTTCGTTTTTATAATTTGGTTTACTCATATATTATCCACTCGTTTGCCATGTAAATGTTGCTAAGAAAACGCTCCATGCGATAAGTTCACCAAATGCACAGTTTTATACTATACACTGACTATTAACATTATTATCTGTAAATTAAAAGCGATATTTAATGTTTATACAAAAAAAGATTTTTAATACTTAACTTGTGTTTGTGCTCTAGAATCAGCTTTTACTGACTAGACAGACAAGCCGACTACATTAACCCTAATGTTAGTTACATTAGGGGTTATATTAGCTTATTTCTATTTAGTTACGTTCCGTTGTACTACTGATACTTTAGAAGACATATCAAGTATTAAGCTAAAAAGTCAGCGCCAATATCATGCCTACTAGTATAATATTATAAATGCATAAGTAACTCTGTCTGTCTCTTAGTTAGCTTTCCCGCTTAAACTTCTCAACCGATATTGATGAAATTTGGCACAGACAATATTTAGACCCTGAGAAGGGACATATTTTTTAATTCTAAATAAGGATTGTAAGGGGTTGAAAGGGGGGATGAAAAGTTGTATGGAAGTATCGCTATTTTTAAAGCTAGAAACTTGAAACTTATTTCTCAGGCCATTGTTTATATTATATAATTAAACATAACATTTAAAGTTTATATAAGTTAAGGTAAAGAGGTATGGTATCAAAAAACACTATTCCACGCGGACGAAGTCGCGGGCACAGACAGCTAGTATATAATAAAATTCAGCATTTTCTATGCAAAGTAAGTTAACCGTATTTTTTGTGATACTACGTAGAAAGTATAATACATTGAAAATTAAATGTATAATTAATTGAAAATAATAACTATCAAATTTTTAGATCCGCGTATATGTGTATGACGAAATTTCAATTTAATTAGACAAATTAGCCAGCACGTGCTCTCTTAACTACAAGAAGTCATTAAAATCATATTTACGCATCACGCACACACACAAACCGACAGTGCTATTGTCTATAATAATACGTTAGCAAAATGAATATTGCGATTGTGAAACACGTAATAAGACCTATTAAATAAGTTACAAGGAAAAGTAGTTAGTGTCAATTTTTTTAAAGTATAAATGTCACTGGCATGTTGATTACAGATTAAAAAATAAAGTGTATTAAAAATGGCGGCGCCAACGGTACCCTAGCGGAAAGTGAAAAGAAACGAGAGTAGACTCGAGCGAGGCTTACTTCCGATTACTTACGTGCGCCGCGCAGACGTCCGCGGCGTGTGATATATATAAAAAAAAAACATTTAAATCCTTTTTAAAATGTGCGGAATAAAGTGAGATGTGCGAACGGAACGAAACCGATGGATTGGTGGCGCTCAAAAATTTCAAAATTCGAAGAAGAAATATGGCGTCTAGGACTTTGGTGTTTTGTTTTTTGGCGGGAATTCTGACGTGTGTGTCGTGCTCGGATACAGAGAATGATGTCTTGACATTGCAAGATGATTTAGATTTAAAAGACGATGTGGCGTCGGATAGGCGGAGGCCGACTAATGACCAGGAGAAGGATATTCTCCTGTTGGACGCGTTAGGCAGAAGAAAGGGGTCCTACCATAGCTCGTACTCTTCTTCACAAGAAGATGACTCCATCATGGATTTATTGGGGAAAAGTGAGTATTTTAGGCGTAAATTTGTTTATTTTTATTATTTGGTTTTAAAAATAATGAAGTGGTAGTATTGTTTAAGAAATATCAAGATTGTGTAACGTCAGTCCGGGTAACATTAAACTATCCGGGTAACTTTGATCTGTAACCTTTTTCTAGAATTAACATATTAATCTTTAAAATATCGTTTTTCAAAAAAAGCTCTTGCTATCGAATAAACTTCGGCTAAATTCTTTTTCTTCGGCTAAAGAAAAAAACTAATTCAAAGTTACCCTAATATTTCGATGTTACCAGAATTGACTGTACTTCTTTTTTAAATAATGATATTATTTATTTTTTTTTTCTCTTTTTTTTGAATACTTTGTGATTTTGTACGTTATTTTTGAAGATTGATAATAGAATCATATTCTATAAGAACAAAAGTGGCCTAGCTTATTTCTGGCAGTATATTTTCATTCTATTTAAATTATCCTATTCCAATAAAATTATGAAAATTTAGCGCTACGATGTTTTTTTCATAGATTAAGAATAAAATCTATTTTGATTTTACTATCTATGGAAAGAGAGGTAAAAATTATGGCGGGATCTCAGTGTCGTAAAAATAATATTTTAGATTTTGGATTTTTTAAGGATGAATTTTTATCTAGTATCTAGATGAAGATTGCAATAACTTGAATAATAAATTTCCTGAAATCGAAAGCATATTATACATTTGAAAGTTCAAACATAATTTTTATCATAAAAGTAGAAACATCATTATCATGCGAGGACGTCTTCTTCTAGAGAGATTTTATTTATACTGCCATGTTAGGCAAACGTGGTGGTAATCGAAGACCGTAACTTCGCTGTAAGGGTTTTGTACCTGATTTTCCTGTTAAAACATTTTCTAAGATAGGCGTTAACTACTCATAATAAAACTATTCTTTTAACGGCTTTAAAACGAGGTTTATTTAACTTTTTACATCTCTTGTTCGATGTACCGTTTTGCAGTCCAATAATCACAAGTTATCTGAAACCGTTCTATAAATAAATCAGGCTGTAAAGTCGTTAATAGAGTTGTAGAGTTTTATAATAAGTAACGAACTCTTAAATGTTAAAAAATATTATGAGTTCACCATTCATAATATTTTTTTTTAAATCGCTTTCATTCTTAACACATTTGCCGTAATAATAATAATAATAAATTCCTACAACATCTCATACATTGACCTGACTCCGTGGCAAGTCGCTTAAAGCACTTGTGTTACGGACGCCAGACAACAGAGGAATCACAAATATACTACTTAAATACATATATTTTACACCCATACACAGAGCAAACACAAATATCATCATATAAATATTTTCTCTGGGTGGGAATCGAACCGACGACCCCTGGTGCACAAGACAGGATCACTACCATCTGCGCCATCGGGCCCGTCAAAATATAAGTCCCCCCATAAGGGAGTAGAAACGTTGTCATAAAATGAATAACGTCTATTCTCATTAATCTACGCCGCTTCAGATTTATACAGCATCAATTGTCGTATTCGGTCCCTTGATCACCCCTGAAGTGCCTAAATTTACAAATTAATTACAAATTAAAGAAATACATATATTACCTAAATTTCTATGGGTTTGCGGTTACAAACCCATAAAAATTTAGGTAATACAGGTATTCAAAACTGGTCAATTCATTCAATGTAATTATTTTACTCTCCGTTTTTAATTCACTATGCCGAATCTTTTGTGCCACCTAATTATTTGTTGCAATTAAAATGAGAACACTTCTTAGTATTATGTTGTGATTTTCAGAGATAGATTATATAAAAAGTGTGATAAGAGATCGATGTGGTGTAAAAGATGATGTAGTGACAACAATAGAGAAAGGAATGTTGAGATGAATTGGACACGCAGAAGTGATAGATGAAAGTATAATGACTGCACAAATACATAGAGCGGAAGTGAATGGAGGAGTTGCTATAGGACGACCTAGGCGAACATATCTTCACCATGTAGGAGAGGTTTTAAAGAAGGGCCATCTCAAAAGTAGAGTTAAAACAGAAAAAAATCGTTTGCATACATACATCAAGCCTGTCTCCCATCGGAGTAGCCAGAGATTGTGCTACGATCTTGGCATACCTCTCTCGCTTCCCTTACTCGCATTAGTCTACACATCCATCTAATAACTTATAAGTCATTACTTTAATTTTTATTTCCCTAACATCTCATACATAGGTGCCTATAAGAACAGGCTGGACCTAGTTTAGGTACCTAAGTATTAAAATGTATTTTAGTTTAAGTTACCTTTTGTTGTTGAATAAAGCTTAAAGCACTTTTGTTACGGACACCAGACAACAAAGGAATCACAAATATACTACTTAAATACATATATTTAACACCCAGATACAGAACACACACAAATATCATTATAAAAATATTTGCTCTGGGTGGGAATCGATCAAGCAACCCCTGGCACACAAGATAGGATCACTACCATCTGTGCCATTGGGCCCGTCAAAAACATATTCAACACACACACAGAACAAACACAAATAGTCACATAGAAAGAGAGACATATAGAGAAAGAGTGTAGATCTCGGTGGTCAATATATATATATATATATATCTTTGACATATAAATATTTATCCTGGGTGAAGATCGCACCCACGACCTTTGGTGCAATAGACACGATCATTACAGAAAGCGCCATTCGGCTAGTCTTTAATGAAACTTTTATAAATAATACGAATTTAAATCATATGGTTACCGACATAAATAATACGATTTAATAAATATCTAAAGTTTGCTATGAGAAACAATATTATGATCCACTCGTATAAAACTATAATAGGATAAATAGGCAACCCATAGTGCCTCGTTCGATAACGTTACTTAGTTTAAATTAGTTTCCTTATAGAGTTCACCATAAAGTTGTTATTTTTTTAGACCAGGCCAATAAACAACCGACATACAGTCCGCTTGATAGTAAACGTCATCGCAGCTTCTAAACGTTCGTAATATCACAAGGAAATCACTAGCTCGTTGCCAACCTTATGACTTGTAGATAACATATCACGTTACTTAATAATTTCACTGTCTGTTTGTCTTTCTCACCCTTCAAGCGGGATAACAATACACAATACACAAACACAGCAATACGAATACTGCTGTAATCAATATATCAATCCTCAGTTTCTAATTTAACAGATACTATTTCCTCATATCAGTAATGAGAACTGACACCAGTTAGACATAGGCTTTCCCAAGAATAGGAGAATTTTGCCTATAATGGTCACGCCGGTCCAACGTGGAGACTATCTCAGAGCGTAGCTTCACGATAAGGATGCTGCTGCCCACCCTCTCCCTGTACATCAAGGCTTCTCTGTTCCAGTTGGGAACATCGCCATCTGTCGGTTCCCGTATCTCAGTCACCTCACACACAGAGACACTATTATACTCTGCTGGTACCCCACAACTAGATTTATGTTACCTACAAATGACGTCAGATGTGTTCCCTTTGAGATGTTAGAAAATAGATCCTACTATATGTATATCAATTTATACATCTTTTTTTCTATTTAAATATATAAGTTTTACATTATCTTGATATTCGGATTTTTATCATTGCATGTGTATTATTAAATTCGTAAAAGGCGACTAAGGTACCAGAACCGACAGATGGCGGTATATCCACCCGAGAAAGTGCAGCTCAAATGCACGAGGTGAGGATGGGTAGCAGCATGCCCGATGCGAAAGCGCGCCGCTCTGCGATTGCCAACACGCTTGCCCAGCTCGGCAATTATGGGCAAAATTCCTCCTATGTCTAGCAGTGGACTTTTAATGGCTGTAATGGTGATGTGTGTTAATAACATATTTCCTTTAAAGTCTTGCTAGCATGAGAGCGTCCAACTATATTCGTGCGGACTGACCAGTGAAATTGAAAGGGGTAATAGCCGATCAGTATTTGCGTGACCGTCTTTGTTTATGGACGTGATCGAACTGCATCTTGACTTGTTTATGGTCAGACTCGATGTTTGATTCAATCGACCGTGAATGCTGTAATAGTATAGAGTTCCGTATGTCTCTAGTCGGTTGAGAAATTATGCAACTACTTGTATGAGTTTGTGGGATATCAGTATATCAGCCATTGGAGGAAGAAGAAAAAAGGGGAAATTTGCCGGTGATGCTGCCGCCCGTCCCCGCCCAGTGCATTTGAGTTACACTATTTCGGATGGATATACCGCCATCTCTCGGTTTCGGTACCTCCTACGACGCCTGGTACAGGGGAAGGCACTATTCTCCTCTGTCGGTACACGGCATTTTATAACAATAAACATAGTATATACTTATCACAGACGATGCTCTACATGTTTTACTGTTTTGTAGAAAAGTATAAGGTTGTTTTAAAACAATTGATAGACAACATATTTACTGTTTTTCTTTTTATCAGTACATGCTAAAAATCATGACTATACACAAATAATTATATTTCTAGTGCAGCAAATGTTACCCTTAATAATAATGATAATAATACTTTATTTTTGTCTTTCACATGTTATAACAATTTTGGTGCAAGAATTTAAGATTAATCTTATTTTTTAAATCGTGCATCTGACACCGAACTGTTGTGGCAAACAGCGCCATATTCACTCTATTGTAAGCATTAATGAAAAAAAGAAATTATAAAAATTAAAGGAAACCTAACAAGTTCTATAATTATTTCCTTGAAAAAAGTAATACGTAAATTTTTCACTCGTTTTTAACACTTTTTTGATCGATTCTCCACTCCTGTCTGTCCTAGAGTAATGTTATATAGCTTATGTTACTCCTTATTACATAAGCTATCTGCTTATGAAAGTTTCGTCCAAATCGGTCCAGCCGTTCCAGAGATTAGCTGGAACAAAGAGACAGGTGGACAGACAAAAATTTAAAAAAATATATATTTTGGTATGTGTACGGTATATACATTCATGTGCATGTAGCAGAAAGCGGTTTATTTTAATATTACAAACAGACACTCCAATTTTATTTATTTGTATAGATGTAGACGTTATTTGATAAGTAAGTCTATATTAAGCATTTAGTGAAAGATCAATAAATAAAATAAACTCTGTCCTCATTTATATATATGAATCTGTTGACTCTAAGGGATCATAAGTTCCTAGATTCCGTCTTGATTTTAATAAAAATAATATACTCTTTATTGTACACCAATAAAAACAATACAAGAACATCACAAAAACATGTAACAGTAGGTACCTACAAGAGGCGGCCGTATCGCTAAATGCAATTTCTTACAGGCAACCTTTGAATAGAAATAATCTTAAAGCTGGTGGAAGTTTGAGATGAATTTAGTACAACAAACAAACATACATACATATAAACATATATTTATTAATAAATAAATAAACATACATACATTAAAAAAGATATAATTACAGAACTAGGAAAGTGACAGAATCAAAAAGTAAAATTAAAGTGCCAGATAATACTCCTTCACCATTCTCTTAAAAATAGAAAGAGAACGAGCAGATCTCACTTCAAGGGGGAGCGCATTCCACAAACGAACGGCTTGAACTGTAAAGGATTTGCCATAGAAGCTTGTGGAATGCGGAGCCATTTTGAGTGATAAATTCAAAAATTTTATAGTATGAACTATAAAATTTGCTATAGCTGTGGTGGTACCGGCGGAGATCTATAGAACCACACTATGTGTCTTAAGAAGTGAGATATCGGAACATATGTTTCCAACTCAACAATTTTATGCCTCAACCTCAACCACTGGCGCCATCTGTCGACAACATTTATTTTGTTTCTTTGTAGTTCAAAACTCTATCAATGTTCTATGCCAGTAACAATTGACAAACGAATTCGACACGCGTTAATTACAATTGCGTAGCGTCATTCAATTACAATTGTAATTTGCTTTTTGTTGTATTTCTTAATTGTATGCATTAAATGGAGTAGTGAAGCCGTTAATTGTAAGCCAAAATTTAAGTGAGGGCTGAACAACAAAATATTATTATATTATTAAATGATTATAATTCATATTATGGAAAAAAATGTTTTTATATGTAAGCGATTACAAGCAATATAATGTAAAGGGAAAATATGAAAACGACGACGAAACGACTCTCTTTTTTCTTTCTCTTTTATAATAAACTTGACCTTTTTAAGACATACGAGTAATTAAGAGACCTGACGCACATTCTGTACCGAGCCTATCATCTTCAAAGTTTGGGTTCGTTCTCTACCAAGGATAAATATTTATTTAAATATTATATTTGTGATTCATTCATTCATTTGTCCATAAAACAACTGCTTTAAAAAGCACGCAAGTAGAATAATTGCAGTTAAAATGAAAGCACCTCGAAGTATGTATGTATGGTGACAGTTTGAGGGATAGATTAAAGAATAGTGTGATAAGAGATCATTGGTGTAAAAGATGATGCTGAGACAACAATAGAGAAGGGAATGATGAGATAATTTGGACATGCAGAATTGATCGATGAAAGTAGAATGACTGCACAAATATACGAGTATAGAGCGGAAGTGAAGAGATACATTCCCTCAACTGTTCATACATTCACTTGATTCCGTGGTAAGTCGCTTAAAGCACTTGTGTTACGGACGCTAGACAGCAGAAGAATCACAAATATTCTACTAAAATACATATATTTTACACCCAGACACAGAACAAATACACATATCATCATATAAAAATTTGTCCTGGGTGGGAATCAAACCCACGACCCTGCCTCGGGGAGGCCTATGTCCAGCAGTTGACTTCCAAAGGTTGTAAAGATAAATCATCATAGGGTTGCTGTTATACGCTCAATGGCAAATGACATATTTAAAAAATAGGTAAGGGACCAAAGGGGTGTGTTAAAAAAGAAAGTATTATTCCTATTGCATTAAAGGTTGGTCCCCAAGGAACCGAACCGACTCCGAAACGTCGAAAAAAATGTTAAAAAAGTCAAATATAGCCGTTATCATAGTAGTTTTGGAATGAGTAATGAACATGGTAGAAATTATTATGGAACGTTGATTTATACTCGTATGTGCCAACTTGGATGTATGGAATTTAACTTTAACCTGGAAATACTACAGAGATTTCTGTCTTTAATCTTAAGAATGATACCCAACTCCCCCTTGGTGTATGAGAAATAAAAGGTTGCACCATGATTTAAAAATTCCCACAATCAACGGAAAAATTATGAAAGTGATGCCCAGATACAAGTATCGACTCCTAAACCATGTCAATGAACTTGCTGTAGACCTGATAAAAACGAACACTACATTTTCAAGATTAAATAGAAAAACGCCTCTGGACTTATGGTCGTGACTCAAAAAGGCATGGACATGTGACAATACAAGTGTAGGTTCTGACCTACCTATTGCGTGGCCAGGTCACTGGATTTGGACCACAAACAGCTATTGCTAATTAATTAAAATATTGCTGAACGTCGAAAAATGGCAGTATGCAATAAATAACCTCAAAAAAAAAAATTTATGTACTCTCATATCGACTTTCACAACTTTGCTTAGAATAAGTATATATATATATATAAAAGGAGAAGCTGACTGACTGATTTGGAACTTAAACTATATGAGCCAGAAACTTGAACTGAATGGTAAAGAGAGGTTTAAAGTTAGTATACATTCTCTCTGATTTACATCATTATTATCTATAATCTATTTTAATGATTTATCATCTATATGTATAAATGGAGAAGCAGACTGACTGACTGACCAAGATATCGACGCAAGACCTAGACTATGAAGTCAGGAAAATTAGTATTACCTACTATATGAATTAGTTTAGTATGCTTTAATTTAGTTTAAGGTTTTTCTTTTGTGGCTAGTAAGTTTTTTGACGTTGTAAATTATATTCGCCTGTAATTTATAAATTTCGTACAGGATATTTTGCAAAAAGATAAAGAAATATCTTTGTTATCAGGCACTTTATCGAGACTTTGCCAAGATAAAACAGGTTATATCTTGCTGATAAAGTGCCTGATATTAACTATAATATAAATATATGCCGTGGGGTACCGACAGAGTAGAGTAGTATCTCCCTCTGCACCAGGTATCGAAAAAGGCTACTAAGGTACCAAAATCAATAGATGGCGGTATATCCACCCGAGACAGTGTAGCTCAAATACACAGTGCGGCGATTATGGGCAAGTTACCCCTTGGGGAGGCCTATGTCCAGCAGTGGACTTCTAAATGACTGCAACGATAATTATGGTCATAATAACCTAGCCCACCTTTGGGCGCTACTTGCTGGTTGTCAATAAATAATAATAATACCTCCCCCTTTCCAGTGATACCTCAAACGTGCCGCTACCGCGGCGCCCGCTTCCCCTGCGGCCTCAGCATATCCTGCGTGCTTGGAGGCGGGAAACCTTTGGACCTCTGCTCCGGAGGGATGATATGGGCGTGCTGTGTCGACAGGGACACCACAGAGAGGCCGAGTGATATCGCGCCGGTGGTTCACAACGCGAGTAAGTAAATGGGAGGGTGATTGAGAAAAGAATTTTGTATGTTATAACTGTATGTTTCAATGTTTACATCACACACAAACATAATACACATAACTATACATAAATAAACACACCACATTATATTATATAAACTATTAAACTTTTCATAGTTAAAGAAAGTAACATACGTGAGGTAGACCTCATACATAGTCTTACCTATTTCTACCGCTAAATAGCAGTGTTCCCTTTGCTGTGTTCCGGTTTGAAAGGTGGAAGAGGCAGCAAAATAACTGGGTATTGTGACATAATATCTTTAAGTCACGAGATTGACGAAGTGCTGTTGTGATACCCTTGTGATATTACGAGCGTGTATAGGCTGCGGTGACGCTTACTATCACGCGGACTTTATGATAGTATTTTTTTTTGTTAGACCAGGTCAACAAACAAGTCCGCGTGATAGTAAGCGTCACTGCAGCCTATAGACGATAGTATTATCACTTGGATATCACTAACGATAATCGACTTGTTGGAAAGTCGCCAATCCCGCTTCGTCCTGGTGTGTACAATAATTTTATCCCTATGTTCCCGTTGGAACCATGAAAGTTCTAATCATACCTCTCACTTTAATCTACATACATGCTTACAAAATTAGGTTATACAATTATCGGGCCCGATGGCGCAGATGGTAGTGATCCTATCTTGTGCGCCAGGGGTCGTGGGTTCGATTCCCACCTAGAGCAAATATTTATATGATGGTATTTGTATTTGTTCTGTGTCTGGGTATTGAATATATGTGTTTAGGTAGTATTTTTGTGTATTCTCCGTTGTCTGGCGTCCGTAACACAAGTGCTTTAAGCAACTTACCACGGAGTGAGGTCAATGTATGAGATGTTATGGGCATTTTGTTGGCAAGCTTGTTGGCAATTGCAGAGTGTAGCTTCGCGACAGGGACACCGTTGCCCATCTCCGCCCTGTGCATTTAACACTCTTTTATGGATGAATATACCGCCATCTGTCGGTTTTGGTACCATGGTCGCCTTCTTCCTGGTACAAAGGTACTATTCTACTTTGCCGGTACCACGCCGCAGATATTCACATTAGAGTTAATATCAGGCTCTTTATCAGCTAGATATAACAGGCCTCGAGAGATAAATTTCTTTGTATTTTTGAAAAATATACTGTACCAAATATAAAAATTACAAACAAAAAAAATTTACTAGCCACAAAAGAAAAATCTTAAACTAAATTAAAGCAAACTAACTGAACCAAAACTAGAATAGTTGCACAATACAAAATTTTAGTCTTGATATAAAACAAAAGGGCAGTCCATGGAATTCCATTCCAAATACCAGAAACGGAATTCCAAACGCAGTCTCGCAAACTTATCTAAGCTTAAAAACTAATTAATTCCATAGCCCTTACATAACTCCCTAAGTGGGTCACAGAGAGCGCCATTGTGGGAAGGTTAAGAGTATAAAATTAATTCAAGAAGAGGCTGTTACGAAATGTACGAACAATGCACTCTCTCCGTATGGTGTAAGATATAAGAGGTAGCGGGCAACGACAATGGCCGGAAGTCTGGCGTTCATTGAACAATAGATGTCCAAGATACCTCAGGTATTAGATGTCTTATTGGTGTAGTTTGTGTTTTCACCTGATGCGGAAGGATGTGTGGTCTATCTTGGGATAACCTAGGACAGTTGTTTATTGTTTTTTTTATACTACTATATCAGACAAGTATAAGATCTCTGAGTTTAAACTCTCGTATTAAATCTAATATTATTAAGCAGAAGTGTTTGTTTGTTTGCTTATTTGAATGCGCTAATCTTGAAAACCATCAATCCAATTTGACGAATTATTTCATTATTGGATAGTCCATTTATCGAGGAAGGCTACTCTATACATCTCAAAGTGGACGAAGTCGCGGCCAATGGACTTTGTTATAAGTAGCTTAAAGCAGTTGTGTTACGACAATTTGATAACGAAGGTATTACAAATATAATGCTTAAATATATTTTTTATCATTCAAACACAAAACAAATTCATATGTTTATCACATAAATATTTGTCCTGGGCGGGTATCGAACTCATGACCTCAGGCACATAAGTTAGAGGGACATCACCGATTAAGCTTGACAAAAATAAAAAATAAATTAATTACCATCATGTCGTGTTATACACTGCCTTAAGTGAAGTTGTCACTCCTTTTTCCCACCTTTAAATCGGAACATAGCATTGTAAGAAATTCTGCAGTATGAGTGAGAGATGTATGCAGACATCAGTTATATTATAGGAAATCTACAGCTTTCTGGCTATGTTTTGTTGCTACATAATCATTATTCATTTATAAACATTATCCAGCAGCCGTTGACCATCCACAGCTGGATATAGGCCGTCACATGAAAAGGGGAATTGTGCCCATAATTGACCGCAGCCTAAAGACTTTGTGTCATCACAAAGATATCATTAGCGTGTCGTCAACCATGTGAACTGAAGACACAATAACATTTATCCTGTAATTTCACTGACTCTCATACCCTTTAAACAGGAATACATTGCTATGTGCCGGTAGAAATAGGTGAGTGTGAGGTACCAAAGCAGACCACTTTAAACCTATAGGCTATAATAAAATAATGATGTGGCAAGAAGGTTCACAAATAATTGTTCTACATAAACTTATCATTACGACATTGTCACTTATACGTATGATGTATGAATGCAGACAATGCACTCTTTCTCTCTGTATATCTTAAGTCATAAGAGGTAGCGGGTGAAATTATATGCAGAGACTATATATAGTGGAGGATATAACATTTGGAGTTTTGATAATAAATAAAGACATTTGACAAGCCCGATCACGGTGATGCGCTAAGAGTCGTGGGTTTAATTTCCACCAACAATAGACATTTGTTCTGAGTCTGGGTGTCAAAAATATGTATTTATTTGTGCTGCTCAGAATAATATAGTATTATTGATGGATCCTAATCAATGTTATTAAAGGGAAAGTTTGTGAGTATAGAAAGTATACGTGCGTTTGTGAAGTTATCATTATCATATCAATCATAAAAAGTCTACTGTTAGTCAAAGACCTCCCTAATATAGAGGGGGTTTACTCATAATTGCTGGACTGGGGTCAGGCTTGATGTCATTTTCAAAGTGCAACTTCGCGACGAAGATGCTGTTGCACATCTCCTTAAGAGTTGTAGGATTAAAGCTGCGTTTTAGCTTTATGGATATACCTCTATTTTTCGGCTGCAGTAGTCTCTCATAATACGTGGTACAGAGAGAGGTACTATTCTACTCCGCCAGAACCTCACGGCAGAAGGGCAAACCTGTGAAATTAGCGCATTGATAAATAATTTATAGTCCGGAATTACACAGAGGCTTGTTTATATCCCGAAAACATTTCCGTGTTATAGATTGGGCTTCTTATTATTCCCTGTGGAATCGACTCGATTTTTGCACAATTTAACTGTTATCCTTTTAACAACAGGAGTTTCTAAGAGTTCTATTAAGACCCCGCAGTCAAAGTTTCGAACGACAAGTTAATAAAGGTATATCGTTGTAGTTGTGCTGTCAAAAAGGTTGAGAATTTTTTAAGTGACGACAAGTTAGCCAGTCTAAAAATCTATTCAAGAAGAATCTATTCTCGATGAATATAGAAAGAAAGAGAATCAAAACTGTAGTTTGAAGCAGTTCTTTCGAAATTAACGTCAATGCTTGCGTCATGTTCCGTAATTAGTATCCGATTCACAAAAAAAACTATCAATACATAGTCAGAGGTAGACTTATAAAGGTCGTCAACATTATACACTCACTCTCACCAATTTGAACGTCATAAAGCAATGTTCACTTTGCTGTATTCCCATATGAAAGCAGTGACATTACTAGGTAATGTGACATAATAATATCAAGTCCTTGCAAGCGTCTATAGACTACTGAGACGCTCGTATCAGCTCGGACGGCATGCATGTTTGTCGAACTGGTCTAATGAAAAATAAATCTTTGTAATACACATATCTATCAGAAGTCTGTCGAAATCTTTCTAAAGAAACTCAACAATTCGTTTAAATCCACTGCATCATACTAGCCATTAGAGATCCACAGTTGGACTTAATCCTCCCCAAGAAAGGGGGTATTTTGCCCACAATTGCCACGCTGGGCAAACGTGTCAATCGCAGAGCGCAGCAGCAGCAGTAGGGTAGATATACCGCCATCTGTCGGTACTGATAGCTAAGTCGTGTCATGCAACGCGTGGCACGGGGGAAGATACTATTCTATGCCGCCGGTAGCTCATTGCGGCATTGTTGATTGTAGGAAATGTATTATTTAGAGATCGACTCAATGGTCTTTGAAATACACGCTTCCGCTCGCATCGTACACCCATCCTCGCAAGTTCACGCGCTGATTGTTCAAGACGCGCAGTGATGGCGGCCGTTTCCGCGGTTACACCTCTTACCTAAATTTTGTAACACATTATTATACTTCACACTTTCACGAATCTGGTAGAGAGGAGTACGCTT
>JACJUM010003212.1:4137496-4187561 GCA_020976665.1 Heortia vitessoides | reverse complement strand
TCTTATGCGCCACAGGATTATGCGTTCGATCCCCATCCAAAGCAAACACATGACGAATATTTATTTGTTTGTTATTTTGTTCTGTGTCTGGGTGTTATTTATATGATGATTATATCAAAACACATATCATACACAAGTGGATATGCCAATGAAAATATTTTTATAGCATTATCTATGCTATAACTATTAACGAAGGTATTAAGATCAGATTTTGTGTGAAATTAGTTATTTAGTTATTTATTTATTATTAGTTTATTAATATTATGCAGCTGGAAAGCTTGCTTGTTTAGTTGAACGTACAAATCACAGAGACTATTGGTCAAATGTGAAAAATTATAATAGTGTTTGATAGCCGAAGATCGAGAAAGATCAATATGCTATGACCTATAAGACCGGAACAGAAATTATACTAGTTTGTTTCTTCAAATGGAAATAGACGAAACCGCAGGCACAGCTAGTCTATATTAATATTAAAACTGGGAATAATTTTTTTATTTGTTTGTTATGGTTAAACAGAAAAAGGTATAAAATATTTTACCGTTGGAGAGCTACGTTACTGTGTAACGAAGGTTACTAAACTCTACATGATATAGACCTCATACGAAGGTCTGCATTGATACATCATTATATCAGCTGTTGGACATTGGCCTCCACATGATAAGGGGATTTATGTTCAGAATTGCCGCGCTGGGCACGCGTTGTGGTAATTCGCGACGCTGCTGCCCATCCCCACCCTATAATATTTGTTTTTAATACTGCGTTATTTTAAATGCCATCTATCGGATCTGGTACCTTAATCGCCTCTCACGACGCCGAATACAGACGAAGGTAAAATTCTACTCTGTCAGTACCACAGGGCTTTTTTGGTTTTGATTTGGTACCTCAATCTCACCTATTTCTACCGCCAATTATACTCGTATGTGTTCGCATGGATGGTTAATGTGACATAATATTTTCATGTCACAAGATTGTGAACGCATTACTGATATCCCTATGATATCCCGTAAATTAATTGCAAATCTGAATGTGTCAAATACATGACTTGCACATTCAGAAAATGAACAGAAATAAAAAAATCGAAGAGATAATTATTAATAATAATATATTCTTTATTGTACACAGAAAATTACATTTAGAAAAATATAACTTATCAATTGCAATACTATTGGCGGCATTATCACTCTTTTCTAGGCAGCCTTTATTTGGAAATATAGAAAATTTGATAGGGCAGTTCGATGTGTCCTACTATTTCATAAAAATAAAATAAAGTATATAGTAATAAAAACATTCAATACTAACACTATATAGGTATGTCTATATAACAAAAAACTACTAAACTAAATAATAAATACATAAACAAAAATACATCACAATCATTACAGCCAATGGAAGTCCACTGCTGGACATAGGCCAAGAAAGGGGGAATTTTGCCCATAATTGTTGGCGATCGCAGAGTGCAGATTTCACGGTGGGGATGCTGCTGCCTATCTCCACCCCATGCATTTGAGCTACTCTGTCTCCGATAGATATCTGACGCTATTAGTCGGTTCTAGTACCTAACTAGCCTCTTACGACACCTAGGAAAGAGGGAGTTACTATTTTAGTCTGCCGGTACCTCACGGCAATAAAAAATCAACTTTAGAATAAATATAGATACTCAAAAGACTATAATCAAGTAAAAATAGGTATAATATTTTATATAGATAAAAAATACTTAAAAATTTTAACAATATTCATTGCGTGATCAAAAAATTTATACATAAAAAAAATTGTCTGTCCGGCTTACACTATGGTATTAACACCTACTTGACTAATACATTAACATTACTCACAAACGTCCATTCATGCAGGTGATCTCATAGAACTAATCGGAGCATTTCCACACGAATCATACGATTACCAAAACACGAACCAGTACGAGGATCCGATCATCGTCTACGCCGACACAAATCGGCCGAAACCGCACAACAACCGGCCGAAACCGGACACAAACCGGCCAGAGCCGGACCACAACCACCCGAAACCGGACAAACCGGATTGGGACTACAACCAGAACCATTATTTTCACGTGAAACCGTCATACCATGAGACGACTACACAACCAAATGATTACACATCCAATCACTTCGACCAGAGCGGCGATGATTATATCCCAGTACATAATGGTAATATACCTCAAAGACCGAGTTATCCTGGTGAGATTCTTTAAAGCATTTACAACGGTAAAACTCAAGTGCGCTTTAGCTTTATTCTATTTGGGCATATATCAAACAATCTTGCAATCAGCGCCATCTATTAACTCTTTTAGACAATACACTAAAGCACAGTATTTTCTATAGATCTTCCTCAAAGGCTGCATGATCTTCTTTCAAAGCTTATAAGTGTAAATAACTGCTAAATACTTGCACGGAACGCATTATAAGATTTGCTGGCAACACTTTTAGCCTATACAACTGTATCTATAGATTGTTTTCCGCTGGCACCTCTAGCGTCTTACAAATTAAATTCCAGACTTGTAATAAACGCAGTTTTTTATTTAAAAATAAAAATTGCAATTTCGCCTATTTGCATGTTTCGTATTGTTGGATCAATTTAATCAGCTCAACCTTTTTCTGAGCTATTATTGCAGTGGCAACACCATCGAGAGTTACATAAAAAGCAACAAATAATATATTTAACAAACATTCTGTTGATTATTCTTCAGCTTCAGTATTTCTGCAATCTGAAGTTGGAATTGATAGTAAAACAAGTCTAACATAGTTTATTAATGAATCCACTTTGTAAGATTTTCTCATCTGTCTACTGAGGAAATTGTGTTCTGCACACAGATGAATTCTGTGTTACTTTCTCTTGTTTTATGTGCTTGCACGTACACATATGTAATAAAACTACTTTTTACGATATTACGCTGTTTAATATCTATATGTAACTTTTATGAGAATACATTTTGAAAATAGTTTTGTTATACCAAATGCAATGTGGGGGATTATCCGCGAATTGATTTCAAATGGTGCGTTGTATTTGTTTATGTGTAAAAGGAGAAGCTGATTGACATTTAAAGAGATTAAACTATAAGGGTTGAAATGTGAAATGAAAATTCAACCCCTAAAATGGTTAAACGATGTTGCCTAGTTATTATGAAACTTTACTGCTTTTGAAGTTATTCGAATGAAATTCAATATAAAGGTTCTCGTGTGAAATATTTTTAAAATATCATTCCTTGAGGGGTTAAAAGGGGGGGTGTCAATTGGTGTATAATAAATTATATGATGATTTATACAACACTTAAGTTTACGTTAACCTGAGAATTTATGTCATTTTCATTTTTTACGATACATCTTTTACTTCTTTCTGTTTATATTTTATTTGTATCTGCTTATTGATGTTTAATTCATTATATTCTTTATTGTAAGATTTAGTTAGGAAATGGATAGACGCACCAATATTACCGCCACTTGAGTTTTCTCGTTCTTTAGTATCGTTTGCTTGTTAGCGCACATAGTAATCGTCATCACGCACTTATGTACAGCACGCTTTAAACTCACTAAGGGGAATGACTCTTTGTACAGTCACCTTTCTGAGTTCACATTATATATCGTGGCACACAACTTCTCCAGTGGTCTCGGGTTGTTTATTTTCAGGGTCCATGAGAATGCAAGACAAAATTGGACGCGTTTATGCGAGCCTGATACATTTTGCAAACGTCAAGTGTTTGAGCTTTCAGAGGTTTCCTTTAAGATGCTCGATTGTATAAATATACGTTGCATGCGCTCACCTTTTGCGTGTGCATAATTTCATGAATTAACACAAGGAAATACAATTATGGAGTCACTGAGCTAAAACACATTACGCCTACGATGCTAAACGCATTGCATGATCTTTGGCGCACGAACCATAGCAATCAGATCAACGATCGTGTATTTGTGTATTTTTACGACTGTATAACGTATTCGAATTAGAACATGAAAACAATATTAAAAAGATTCTATACAAATATTAAAATCTAGCGAGATTTCATCAATTGTTAGAGAGCTAAGTGTACACATTGTTAAAAATATATCGCAAAATTTAGAACTGTGTATTTAAAGCCGTTCCCTTAATAATCTATACTCCTTCAATACCTCCAAAATTCTATCATCAGACGTTAAAATTCCTCCTTCGGGAAACACTACATAAAAATCAATCTCGTAAACTGAAAAACATTTTGTGAATTCGGCTAAGGAAAGGCAAAGATATAATGATCTTTGAGGAATTCAAATTAAGGTTAATGTTCTAAGCACAAATCTTGTTCAAAACCAATTTGAATAGAGCTATTTCAAAATGTAACCATATGTATTCTCTATTCCAGGCTGTGGAGAACACTTCACTCGCTCCAACAGGATTGTAGGAGGACATTCGACAGGATTCGGTTCACATCCATGGCAAGCTGCGCTCATCAAGTCAGGGTTCCTCAGCAAGAAGCTCGCTTGCGGTGGTGCCTTAATATCAGACAGATGGGTGATTACAGCAGCTCACTGCGTTGCGACGTGAGTTGATCTGTCAAAGTTTATTGTGCTCTAGTACTTTTTGAGTATCTAGTAGAACTAAAAGAATGGGCTTATGTGCATCATTACAGCCATTGGAAGTCCACTGCTGGACATAGGCCACCCCAAGAAAGGGGAATTTTTCCCATAATTGCCGCGCTGGGGCAATCGTGTTGGCAATCGTATAGCGCAGCTTTCGAGACGGGGATGTTGCTGCCCATCCCTAGTCTATGCATTATTGCTAAACTGTCTTGGTTCTGGTACCTCAGCCGCCTCTTACGACACCAGGTACATGGAAAGGTACTATTATACCTTGTCAGTACCTCACGGTAAATGCTGATTGTTACCCGCACATATTTGCAGTACCCCAAACTCCCAGTTACGAGTGCGTCTTGGTGAGTGGGATGTCCGCGATGCGGGCGAGAGGTACTCCCACGAGGAGTTCGCGGTGCAGAGGAAGGAGGTTCACCCAGCTTACGAGCCAGCCGACTTCAGGAATGATGTCGCTCTAGTTCAGTTGGACCGAGGAGTGGTGTTCAAGCAGCATATATTGCCGGTAAGTCGATCAGAACTTCTGAGAGAATATTAAAATTTACTTTTAGGATTTATTTATAATCTATCAAAAATAGGTACATTTACAGTATCTAGTTCTATTCTATATATAGAATAAATATATTAATCTTTAAAATATAATAAATAAAATTAAAACCTTCATTTCGGCTGAATTCATTTAAAAGTCTATTAAAAAGGATAATTCAAGTTTCCATAAAGGTTTAATTTAATTCAAATTTACTATATTATATTTATCTTACAACGCTGTCATACTTAAGAGTTTCAAAATAAAACTATTAAAAAGCAATTGAAAAACAAACTTTTTTCATTAGATCAGTTCTACAAACAAGCATACAGTTCGCGTGATAGTTATCATTGCTAGAGATTATAGACGCTTGTAATATCACAAGGATATCACTAGCGCGTTGCCATCCTTGTGACTTGAAGATATTATGTAACATTACCCAGTAATTTTACTGCCTCTGTTTCCATTCGAATAGCAATGCGAATACTGCTATTTGGCGAGAAAAATAGGTGAGAGTGAGGTACCAATGCAGTCGACCTTTCCAAGAGGTCTACATCATTTACATACTGACATCTGTGACAGGCCCGATAGCGAATCCAACCGTGTGTACTAAGGGTAGTTTAACCCCCTCTTAGGGCAAACATTTGTGTCATAAACATGTTTTTGTATTTCATCTGGGTGTTGATTATGTATTTCAGTATTATATATATAATTCCTCTGTTTTCTGATATACTAGATATTATACTAGATGTAGACTGCACACAAAGGTCCTCTGCGTCCTCTTAGTTTTACTCTCACTTTCTATTATTGTTACTATCAAACAACAGTGTTAGCATTACTATAATCTGGTTTGAAAGGTGAGAGAGGCAGTGAAATAAATGACATACCATCTTCCAGTCGCAAGGTTGGCTATACGCTAATGATATCCTTGAGGTAATACAAGTGTCTATAGGCTGCGGTGACGCTTACTATCACGCGGATCGTATGCTTTAAGCTATTTACTTCGGAGTCAGGTCGTATGTGAATTTAATAAATTCTCACAACATCTCATATATTGACCTGATTCCGTGATAAGTAGCTTAAAGCACTTGTGTTACGGACATCAAACAACAGAGGAATAACAGATATACTACTCAAATACATATTTTTAATATCCAGACACAGAACAAACATAAATATCATCGTATAATATTCCTGGGTGGGATTCGAACCTGCAACTTTTAGCGCAAAGGACAGAACCACTAACATCTGCGTTATGGAGGCCGTCATTTTGTTTAACTTACGTTAAAATTCCAGGTATGTCTACCTCAGAAGCAGATGAAGCTAGCGGGCAAGATGGCTACCGTAGCGGGCTGGGGCCGCACTCGGCATGGACAAAGTACGGTGCCTTCAGTACTCCAGGTAAAGGCTCAACAAGAAATGAAGTAGCCTAATGTAGTTGGAGCTGGACGTCTAATTTGTGAAGCTTGATAACCTTAGGGCTCCAGACATAACTAAAGATGCCATAAATATGTGTGGATGTAGTTGAGTGCTTGTATGCATTGCAACATTGAAGATATGGCGCTGATTTCTCAGCACAAAAAGAACGCTGGACAAAAATTGATGTGTCAACGAAATTTTCGGTAGCGTAATGGGGGTGCAGTCCTCCGGAAAGGATAAGGTGTAGGTTCGAGTCCCGTCAGAAGCCTGAGATAAGTTGAATTTCTTCTAGTAAAAAATACTCTTTACATACATTACGCCTGTGCATTTTCAGGGTAGGCAGAGACTATGGATCTTCGCTTATTACGATCTTGGCATAACTCTCTCGCTTCACTCACGTTTGTTTATTCTTAGTACCTGTAGTCTTTTGAAGTAGTCTTTTGACCTGGCCCCTCTTTAATACCTCTTCTACCCGGTTCAGATATGTCCGCCTCAGTTGTCCTATACCAACTCTTTCATTCACTTCCGCTGTATATTTTTGTGCAGTCATTCTACTTTCATCCATCCTTTCTACATGTCAAAAACCATCTTAACAGTCCTTTCTGTATTGTTGTCACAATATCATCATTACCTCCAAACCTTTAATCTCTCTACAAAAAGAATTGAATACGAATCCCTACTAATATTATAAATGCGAAAGTAACTCTGTCTGTCTGTGTGTCTGTTACGCATTCCCGCTTAAACCTCTCGACCGATTTTAATGAAATTTAGCATAAACAATCTTTAGACCTTCAGAAAGGATATAGGTTATTTTTTAATTCGAATTAAGGGTTGTAAGGGGTCGAAAGGGGGGATGAAAAGTTGTATGGAAGTATCGCTATTTTTAGAGCTAGAAACTTGAAACTTATTTTTCAGGCCATTAATAAAATTGACATTTCATTCAATAAAAATGACATTCAAAGTTTATATAAGTTAAGGTAAAGAAGTGGTACTCAGAACAAACTATTCCACGCGGCCGCAGTCGCGGGCACAGGTATTTAGAATAAAAGTACAAATGTCGCCTTTTTTATCATCATACCAGCGATTGAAAATCCACTGCTGGACATAGGCCTCCCCAAGAAAGGAGGAATGTTGCCCAAAATTGCCGCGCTGGGCAAGTGTGTTGGCAATCGCAGAGCGCAGATTTCACGATGGGGATGCTACTGCCCATTCCCGCCCTGAGCATTTGAGCTGCGAAGTTTTGGATGAACAAACCGCCATCTGTCCTTTCCGTACCTTAGTCGCCTCTAACGACACCTGGTCCAGAGGGAGGTACTATTCTACTCTACCGGTTCCCTCACGGCGATAGCCATCACGCCTTCCTAATGTGGCTCTCATGGGAAAAATTCCCCCTTTTTTTGGGACGCCTATGTCTCGCAGTGGAAGTTTTCGGTTGCTACGAGTGTGACTATGATGCTGAAGATTATAACATGTTATTTTTCATTATCAGGAGGTAGACGTAGAAGTAATTCCTAATGAACGATGCCAGAGGTGGTTCCGAGCAGCTGGAAGACGAGAAACCATACACGACGTGTTCCTTTGCGCTGGATACAAAGAGGTTTGTATTGTAGCATTGCTCTCTACATCATTTAAAGTTTTGCATAATAATCGTATCGTATGGATAATAAACTTAATTATATAGTCAAGAACATGGCAGAGTTGACAGGCCCGATGGCGCAGATGGTAGTGAGCCTGTCTTTTGCGCCAAAGATCGTGGGTTTAATCCCCACCTAGAACAAGTATTTATATGATGTTATTTATATTTATTCGGTGTCTGGGTATTAAATATATGTATTTAAGTAGTATATTTGTGATTCCTCTGTTGTCTGGCGTCTGTAACACAAGTGATTTAAGCGACTTACCATGGAGTCAGGTCAATGTATGAGATGTTGTGAGAATTATATATATATCCATGCCACGATAGTCCTGAAAATTTTTTCTTGGATTTTGAATACTCTGTTCGCTAGAAACATTAGGACACAAAATGACCGGCCCCGTATGAGGTGTCGTAAGAGGCGATTAAGGTACCAGAATCGACAGAAGTCCATTCCAAATGGCGTAGCTCAAATACAACAGGGCGAGGGTAGGCGGCAGCGGTGTCCCTTATGTCCAGTAGCGGACGTTCTATGGCTGCTATGATCATCATTACAGCCATTGAAAATTCATTGCTAGACATAGACCTCCCCAAGAAAGGGGCAATTTTATCTATAATTGCGGCATTGGGCAAGCGTTTGGCAATTGCAGAGCACAGTTTTTGCATGCTGCCCATCCTTACCCTCAGCATTTAAGCTACACTGTTTCAGATTGATATACCGCAATATGTTAGTTTTAAGATCTTAGTAGTCTCTTACGACACCTGGTACAGAGGGAGGTACTAATCTACTCTGCCGGTACCTCTCGGCTTATGATAACAATGATTAAAATGTTCTTTGTTTGAAATATTTTTTTATCGAATCATATTCTTTTTACAGGGTGGTCGCGACTCCTGTCAAGGGGACTCTGGTGGCCCTCTCACCATGAAGCTGGAAGGGCGCAGCACCCTCATCGGTCTCGTGTCATGGGGCATCGGCTGCGGCCGCGAGCACCTGCCCGGCGTTTACACCAACATACAGAAATTCGTACCATGGATAGATAAACTGGTCAACCCCCAATGATTGGGGTTAAAGATGAAGATAATGGGAAGAAAAGTAAATATCACGTGACATTCAAAGTTAATTGGGTAAAACCTGAAGTGGATGAAGAAAATAATGGAGTTTTGATTAAAACAGTGCATGAGGGAGGTCAGAAATTTCAACAACACTTCAAAGACTGTTACTGTAAATATGTTATTAAAACATGGCGTATTTAAGATCTATTTATATCTATAGAGAATTATAACAAACGCACAGAGAAACGCAGTATTGGCTTCGTGATCTAAGATAAATTAAATGTTTAAGAAAAACTAACTGTATGTAGTGTGGCGTCTATATACAAACCAAAATGTACATAAGAGATTACAAATGTTATCTACTACGAATGGATTTGTACATTTGTACATTTTCAATTTATTTTTTTATTATATTGTTAAACTTTGAACATTGTGTGTGAGATTGTACATAGTTATTTGGCGATATGCATTGGGTAATGCACGCCCTATATAAATAAGGCGTTTGTTTTCCTTTAATTGCTTTGTTCTTGTATTTTCTTCATTACATAACCAAATACACGATCTATCAGACCAATCATTTCAAAACTTAATATTTAGAAATCCAACTGAACAAATCAAGTCCATAAAGCAACCCATAAACATTCCGAGTCATACAGTTGATTGTTCGTCGTTGTGTACTCGTCTCGCTTTGGTTAGTCATAATTCACATTTCATTTGTTCATCAAAATCATCATCGTATCAAATATGATATGAACAATGAAACTGCTTTTTAATGGCATTAAAATGCAATTCATTTGACACTCTCTTAATTCTGTTGCTACAATGTAACCGCAACGACGAGCAAAACCGCGAGAATGTGTATTTGAGTGCACGTTAAAGCCGTTAAATAATTCGTCTCGTTATGAGTAGTGAAAATATAATTAATGATAGTTCTTTGTTGACGGTCGAATTTCTTCTCTGTCATTATCATTATCAATATTATTTTATATTGTCTCATTCTCATAATCATTATCATCGACATCTTCATAATCATCATCATTTTTACAATCATCTTTATCGTCATCATCTTTATAATCATCATCATCATCTTCATTATTATCATCTTTATAATCATCATAATCTTCATTATCATTATCTTCATTATCATTATCTCCATTATCATATTCATTATCATAATTTTCATTATCATTATCTTCATTATCATTACATATCTTAATTATCATCTTCATTATCATAATTTTCATTATCATTATCTTCATTGTCATTATCTTTTTTATCATTATCTTCATTATCATTATTTTCGTTAACATTATCTTCATTATCATCATCATCTTAATAATTATCATAATAATTATCTTCTTCGTAATCACCACTATACTCATCATTTTCATACTCATCATTATTGTTTTTTACATTGAATCATCCTCATTAATCTACTAGAAAATATTCTCAACATATTTTTGATTCCAACTATTATTAACTTAGAGTGATCGACGCGGTGCATAATTATGTATATTTATTTTTAAAACGCCAATAATCATTTGTGATGATATCGTACTGTCAAGTCCTAAATTAGGATGGACTATGTGGTCCAAATATTTTGGTATTATGATATAATTCATCTTAGATGTAACGTTATTTATTTGTAAAGTATTAGTATTTAATAATTTGTTTTCTACTTTTGTAAAATAAATTGTTTTTTTATATCTGTATATTTGTATTTTTTTTTGTAACGGTGTCATATTTCCTTTGGTCAAAGGTGTTTAGAAAATCCAATTCATCTTGTCTGAGTTTACTAGTATTGTTCAGGATTACTAAAAGAAGAGAATTTTACTAGTACTTTTGCTAGGTGTAAGAAAAAAGTTTTATATCATTAGTAAATAGGCTGCATACACTTATGGTATTATTAAAATCAGCACAAATGCAACAGAAACATCTGATAACAGGGGTAATAAATTCAATACTTAAATACATATTTAACGTCCAGACACAGAACAAACATAACTTTTTATTACATACATTTTTATACGAGCGAGAATCGAAGCCATAGACAATGCGGCACAACCAGCAATTCTGCCTGTAAATAACATACATATACATATATATCTGCATATGTATATATATCATAGTTAATAAGCAATGGCTCGCGATATTTGAGCGGGACCGACGGCGCGTCCGAGGGCACCTCTAGAGGCTCGACCTAGGCTCGGCCGCCGTCGTTGGGGTTGAATTTACTATGAATTGTAGCAAAAGAGGACGGACAGATTGAGCCCGACAGCCCTAGGGCTGTCGGTTATCGCTCGTAGGGGCAGGGACTTCACGCGTTCGCCAGCGAACGCGGTGTACTACTCTGTTGTACGAGTGCATGTGGAGTGTAAGTGATTGTGTTGTGCCAGTAAGAGGGCGAGGAAGGGCTGCGATTTTCGCGGTTATATCATCGGGAGGATCATCTAAGACGTGACGCGGTCTACGGTATCGGGCGCGGACGTTTTTCCTTGCGACGTATTTCGCGGACTTGGAAATTAAAGGGTTAGAGTGATTTGAGGCCCCGTCGAAGAATCGGCGCGACGCTTCTTTCATGAACTCGTGAATCGTGGGAAGATCGAGATATTTAATCTGTCATCGAGCAGCAAGCCTACAGTCAATATGGGTAACATTGAACTATCCGGGAAACATTAACCAAGCCTTTTTATAGAATAAATATTTTAATATTTAACATATCAGTTTAGATTTACCATGAAGACAGTTTTTGCAATGCAATTAAAACCTTAATCTCGGCTAAATTCTGTTTTTTAGTCTACGAAAATGGATTTTTCAAAGTTACCCTTATAGTTCAATGTAACCCAATTTGACTGTCTCTGAAAACTAGAATGCCGTCATTGCAGCTTATTCACGGAAACGCTGCTCGCCCATTCGCTCCACTACCGCCCTGTTAAATTTGAGCTTGACTGTTTTGGGTATATCGCAATCTATCCTATATATCTTTACCTATTACGATACCTAGTACAGTGAAAGGTACTTACTGATCGTACAGTACTTAAAAATCTTCTAATCCACATATTTGCCTTGAGGTACCGGCGAAATAGAATAGTACCTCCCACTGCACCAGTTCTTGAAGAACCGACAAATGGCGGTATATCCATCCGAAACAGTGCAGCTTAAATGCACAGGGCGGGCATGCATGCATAGGCATGCATAGGCAGCAGCATCTCCGTCGCGATAGCTGCGCTCTGCGATTGCCATAAAGATTGCCCAGCGCGGCAATTATGGGCAAAAGAACTCCTTTCTTGGAGAGGCATATTTATCAGATATGCGTAGTTAATTGTGATGAAAACTTTTTTAATAACGTTATCTGTTGGACTTTTGAAATAAAAATTCGATTCTCTTTGCATTCAACCCAACTGAACTCATAATATTTTGAAGGCCCACTGCAAGCACGTTTGGAAAATGAAAGAAAAAAAAAAGGTCTATCTGAAGGTTGTTTAAAGTACACATATTAACAATCTACTTCATCACTATTACATTGCCTTTGGAAGTCTGGACAAACACCTCTCCAAGAAAGTGAGAGTTTTGAGAGAAGAGTCATCTAACATATGATGAATTAGATGATAAACGAAAACACGAGATGGAATTTAAAACTAAGTTTACAACTGGTTCATTATACGAGCCACCTGAAAGGAACTTGCAAGAAAAGGAGTTAAAATTATTGAAACCCCTACCGGCGTCAGCGCTAACTATTTTGTTTTATTTAGGAGGGCGTTATGTACAAAATCGCAGAATTACACTGGATGCACGCTGCATATTACCCGTCCTCATAGACTTCACATGTGATGGCCTATATACAATATAAGTCTGATATGATGATATTGATGTAGACAGCTTACTCTTTTTATATTAGATCTGGTTGGTGACTAACGCGTTGCCAAACTTGTAATTACCCTGCCTCAATCAATACACTGCTATTTAACGGTAGAAATAGGTGAAAGAAAAGGACAATGATATCGTAAAAACTATACCTTCACAATAACGTACAGTTTACGCAGACTAAGATCCAAGTTAAAACTTAATAAATATATGAAAGAAATGTTATCTTGTTAGTTAAGATTGAAATGATGAAGCAATAAATTTGGAGATAGAGACTCAATGACCGACTATAACTATGAAGGCATAAGAGTTAAAAAACAAATAATTAATTACCTTGATAATTTAGTGAACACGAAACTAGCGCCATCCAACGGTATTTTATGGAACTTAATACTTATGATCGTATAAAAGTGAAGGAAACAATAAAAGCATAACAATTGTAAGATGTTTTACGTTAAGCGTAAATGATGGCGCCACTAATCTTACTATGTTCTTCGACCGTATTATCTTAATGTGTCGATTTTTAATTAAGTGTGCCTTTTTTATTTGTAAAATTATTTTTTTATTAGGTGCGTATTTAGGATTTGATCTAAGGATTTATGAGATCATTTCGCTTGAAAATACTGGTTGATAAATTGTAAGCTGAATATTTTTGTTTGTTCTGTATACATACTGAGCAAATAAATATTTATATCGGCTTGCTTTGATTCTGTTGTCGGAACTCCTCAACTCAGTCTTTGTAGTTACCGGTCTCGTAGTCATTTCAATGTATGAGATGTTGTGCGATTTATTTACATTAACACATTCATGCATTAACCCCTTACCTGTGCAATATATACCCGCTGCTGCCCATTCCCGCCTAATTTGTATGCTTCATACTTGTGTTGGCTATTCATTTTAACTTTATATAAACTTGGCCGTATGATACCCACAGAGTAAAATAGTGCCTCGCTTTGTAATAGGAACCGACAGATGGCGGTGTAGCTCAGATGCTACAAGAGGCCCAGGCAGCAGCGTTTCCGTCGCGAAGCTAGAATCTGCGTTTGTCACCACGCTTGCCCAGCGCTGCAATTATAGGCAAATTCCTCCTTTCTTGGGTAGCCCTTCAGCCAAAATCCAGCATTGGACGTTTTACGGCTGCTATAATAATAATGATAAACGATTCAATCTTATTATCATCATACCAGCCATTGAAAGTCCACAGCAGGACATAGGCCTCCCCAAGAAAGAGGGAATTTTTCCCATAATAGCTTTCCGTCGGGGATGCTGCTGCCCATCGCCGCCCTGTGCATTTGAGCTGCACTGTCTCGGATGGATATACCGCCATCTGTCGGTTCTGTTACCTTAATTACCTTTAACGACACTGGGTACTATTCTATTCGGTACCTCACGCCAAAGACAATTTGAATCCCTACTAATATTATAAATGTGAAAGTAACTGTCTGTCTGTCTGTCTGTTACGCTTTTCCACTTAAACCTCTTAACTGATTTTAATGAAATTGACGCTGAGATGAAATTGATGAAAAAGACCCTGAGCCTAGAAAATAGCCTATTTCCTTTACATAGGCTATTTCTTTTTCGAAATAACGGTTGTATTGGGTCGAAAGGGGGGGATGAAAAGTTGCATGGAAGTATTGCTTTTTTAGAACTAGAATCTTGAAACTTATTTTTCAAGCCATTGATTTGATATAAATAAACATGACATTCGAAGTTTTTTACGGACCCAAAAAAAACTATTTCACGCGGACGAAATCGCAGGCACAGCTAGTCTTCTATAAATTACAATAATACGCAGTGGTCATCATCCATAATCAGTGAAGACCTCGCAAAGTCGCGGGCAGAATGTTAGTCAATTATATCTGGCAAATGAAACGAGCATTAAAGGCCTCGATGACGCTTTCATCACGTGAATCGCTTGTTTACTGATATAGTAATAAAAAACAATGTAATGTATGTCAAAATTATTTCAATGAGATATCAGTGCACAGACCTCATTAATAGGACAACATACATATATACACATTTGGAATAAGTATATACCTACCTATGTATATATTTATCACAAACAAAATGTTGATAGTGTTTGTTATTAAGTATTATAGTGGCGACAATAACAACTATTCATTTATTATCATGAGATATGATATACACATATACCAGCCATTGAGCATTCACTGCTGGACATAGGCCTCGGCAAGAAAGGGCGGGGATGGGCAGCAGAATATCCTCTGTGAAAGCTGCGCTCTGCGAATGCCAACACGCTCGCCCAGCGTGGCAGTTATAGGCAAAATTCCCCCTTTCTTGGCAAGGCCTATATCCAACAGTGGGTTTCCAATCGCTGATATGATGATAATGATGAACAGTCTCAAAAAGTATATTTTTTGCCTGCTTTTGCCACATTTATGCTCACAGACAAAAAACTATCAATTCTCTAGTACTATTTAGATAGACCTAATAGGTTGTCTATATCGGTACTTCATTCTCATCCATGTCTACCGGCAAACAGCTGTGTTTGCACTTTACTTAGTTCCTCATATTTACGCGAGTAAAGCCGCATGCAAAAGTAGTAGGTAAGTCTTTTAAGTTAAGCCGCGTTAAGTTGCAAAACTTTAACATTTACGTTGCATCCCCTTTTAGCCTAAAACAACATTTTTCACGTGTTTCATGACTTACAATGACTTACATTTACATTCAATTTCATACGAATTACTTTAAAAACAACAAACTTTCATACAAACTTTGCACCCTCGTTTTACTCTATTACAATTTTCAAAAATTCTTTTTTGTGCACAATTTCATTTGTGCAAAAGTTTCTTACCCTACAACTAAGGTCCTGCGTTGATATCAGTCAGTCAGTCAGTCAGTCAGTCGGCTTCACCTTTTGTAAATCCCAGATTGATGCGCTCGCGCACTCCGCACGCCCAAACAAAAGACCTCAACGCGCGAGTTCATTGTCACTTTGCATTTTGTTCTCCGCGTTTTTGTTTGGTGACTTAAAAAATACAATTACCTATGTTAGAGTAAATCAATTCAATGCCTGGGAATTTTTCCTGTTTTTGTTTACAAGTCGTGCTTTGTACATTGAGTTTTACTATTTTTTATTGGATTATCAAGTTGTAATCGCAGTAGGTATTGCACTTACATGAGGTAGACAACATACAAACGTCGTCTGGATTGGTACCTCTCTGTTACTTATTTCTACCACCAAACAGCAGCGTTCGCATTGCTGTGTTCCGGATTGAAGCGCCAAGATTCATGGGCTCGATGCCCACCCAGAGCAAATATTTATATGATGTATGGTAACACAAGTGTTATAAGCGTCTTACCCCAGTGTCAGGTTAATGTATGAGATGATGTGGGAATTTGTTGTGACATAATTTTTTATTTATTTAACTTTATTGCACAAAATGTTACAAAATGTACAAATGGCGGACTTAATGCCAGATGGCATTATCTCCTAGTCAACCATTACACAAAACTGAAAAAAATATATATATATATAGTGGTGCAGGCAATATATATACAAAATAAATAAACGTGGCATACATATTTGTATCATATCATAATATCTTCAAATCACAAGGTTTGGCAAAGCGCTAGTGATGTCCATGACGCTTAGTATCCCGCGGTCTGTGCGCGTATTTGTCGACTAAGTCTAATTAAAAAAATCCCAAAGTTTTACCTTATTTACCAGTTTTAATCATGGACACATAATTGACAAATCATAGTCATGATGAAGTCTATTCCGGTTCTTATGAAACAATCGGATATCCTGGTCTATTCCCTGTGAGGTGGCTTCTAGTCAAGGGAGTTCATCATAAAGAATCAATAAACAATTTCTCATAGTTGACCTGACTTCAAGATAATTAAAACATTCGCGTAACGGACATTCGTATGCGATATTGTAGAAATTATAATTATTAATATTTACCACAAGATGCTAAAAATATTATTGTGAAAGATATTTCAAGTAGGACCGCAAAAAATAATTAATGCTCATACGTTTAAATGGGTAAAAAACAAAATGGCTGACCACCCAGTTGACCTTAAGGACTACTGGCTAACATACCCTAATAATAGTCGACATACATCAAACGAATATCAACCGTGTTTGCAGATGTATACAGCATAAAACGGCCGAGCATAGATTTTACAAAACAAAAAAGGATTCTCGAATCGAGTTTTACCGCTGACCTTTTGTCCTTACTTATGTGTAAACAAAAATCATAGAATTATCGACCTTAAACGCATGCACGTAAATCAAAAAATACTGTGGTAGAGACGTAAAGATACGTCTTTTTTGGAATTAAGTAGAATTTCTTTCGTCTGCGCATGCAGTTATTATTTTTTTTATTAGCAAAATGAACTTTAAATTTGGATAAAATTAGGTTGAGAGTTCCATGAATTGTTATTAATTGTAGGTCTTTTGAATAAAAGCCATAATTCAATGCATCCTTGCATTATGAAGATGTGAATTATAAAATCGCGAAATGTGCTTATGGATTTTTTTACTTTCATTTTGATAAGATTATTTTATAATGGCAATGCGTTATTTGTCATATTTAAAATTCCCATTTTACCTTTGTATTCTTAATGTACAATTTTTTTATTTATCTAAATATTAATGTTGAAATTAAATAATAACAGTATGTCTGCAGGGAATGGACTTTATTACGTAATCATTTTCATGGGTGGAAGGCGTGTCTTTACGTCTAGGTAAAGACACGCCTAGGTAATTTTAGTTCAAGCTGTCTATAAATCAGTTCACTGGTAAATCTTTAAAAGGTTGACAAATAGACAGACATAAAATTTTTCAATTCACTATATGTATAACAAAAATATCTATCAAACGTAACCTGTCATCTCATTTAAGTATTAACAGAAACAATTATTTTTTACAATTTTATCATTATCCATTGATGATAGGAATAAATAATTGGATTAAAAAAAATGAGGAAATCCTATAATTATTAATTTTACAATACATTAATATTCAAAATACATTATAATATCATTGTCCCTCAACACTAAGTATACATAGAATATCCGTCCAATAACTCCCGTTAAGGCACAACGAGTTTAAAATATCCATCTGACATCATCTTCAAGTTACGTTCAGGCATAAAGTCGAGAATGCAATGAGTCGCGCTTGCAACCTTGTTCCCCACGCGCTACCAGCGCCGCCAGCGCAAGCCAGTGTACAATCGACCTGACAGCGCGCGGCCGCCATGCGAAAAAAAACGAACAATTCAAAAAACGAACGCGAAATTAAAAAATAATAACAGCGCGCCATTTCACTAACATACCTCAAAATCCAGTGGTGTATTCCATTAAGAAGAAGTTCTCAATTTAAAAAAGTCAAATTGTCAATAGCATATGGCCGTTCCAAGGATGTGAACTTTTTTAAATCGACGCCGTCAAAGGAATGTGGATTTAGTGTCTATACGCGTAAGATCGAGTGCTGTGTGATTTTTGTTTTCTAATTGTTTTTTTTTAATGGTGGTGTAAACGATTGGAGTGCCAGAGGATTTTAAAATAAGCTTCTTGTAAGGTAAGAGACCAAAATGAATTGGATACTAACTGAACTTTGAAAAGGCTTTCCTTCTCTGTATCTATCTGTCTGCAGATCGAAATTGTTAATAGGTAGATTAATAAACATATATTAGGTATATTATATTAATTATTACAGTTAAGGGACTACGGAACTTACATTATCAAGCCATGTATCAAATTTATTGATAAGATTTGAGGCTGAGTGTAGAGACGTTGTTTTTATAGGTTTTATTAGTTATTTTGTATTATTAATTATATAAAATTGCAAGAAAAATAAATTATGAGACTTATAATCATGATGACTCTGATGACCTGATAATAATAAATCAACATTCGTGGTTCAACCCGTTGCTTGAGATATTTCAATAACATATAGGTATATTAAATTAGTACCAATTTATTAATAGCACCATTACGTCAGATCGTCTGACAACATATCTCTTTATATACGTATATGTGTAACTGATTATGGAAGAGGTAATTGTAAGAGGTTTTATAATAGAATTACTCAAGGAGGTTCCAAAACTTTTTCTCAATTTGTAGTATATGTTCTTTTCTGGTGGACCGCAAACCTGAACAATGACAAAAACTTATTTTTATGGTTCAAAAAGTTTTCAAATTCATCATCATAATAGCAAACGTAGGACAACCACTGGTGAACGCAAGCTTCCCCTAGATATAACTTTTTTTGGATTATTTAGGGGACAGGCAGTTTTGCTCTTTCCCCCCCTATTGTATTTGAGATTAAATACAACAGATGGTCAGCAGCAACCCCCATCGCAAACCTATTGGTTGCGATTGGCACCACACATGCCCCGAACGGCATAATGGGCAAAATTCCTCCTATCTTAAGGAGGCCTGGGCAGTGGAAGTTTTACAGCTGTTGGGATAATGTTGAAGAAACAAAAATGATGCATGCATTTGAGTCAAAAAACTCTTTAAAAATTAACTGCATTTATCGGTTGTTATTCTAACGACAGGCACGTTCATCGATTGCGCGTGTTAAGCAATCGTCTCGTGTCTCAATACAGATGGGTCGGCAATGAGCTTACATTTAGTATAGACAGAAGTAAATGCTCTTAGCATTAGCTACAGAGTACTTCTGCTATTACTTCCTATTTTAAAAACAGCTTTGAACTGTGTCTCTTTTATTAATCAAGTAAGAATGTAACAATTAATTGTAATTAGCCGTGAGATACCGGCAGAGTAGAGTAATAACTTCCCCTGTACAAGGGGCGAGTAAGGTACCAAAACCGACAGATGGCGGTGTATCCACGCGAAAAACCTCACGACATCAAGTTTACTACAATTATAGATATATAGAAGGACTTAAAATATATAAACTATGCTTGATTCCAGTGGCATAGTTTAAATCGAACAAGACGTATTCGTTTGGAATTTGGTAACGAGATACAGCAGAATTTAGTTTAGCCTATTTTTGTATCTTACTAACTTCACAAACAAGGACACGGTCCGCGTGACAGAAAACGTCACCGCAACCTATTAACGCTCTATATTATTATAAGGATATCACCAGCGCGTTGGCAACCCTTGGAGCTATTATGTCATATATCATCATCATCATATCACCATAAGACGTCCACAGCTGGACATAGGCCTCCCCAAGTAATCTTTAAAAAGACCGGTTGTATGCGGCCTGTGTCCATCGCGATCCTGCGGTTTTAGTCAGATCGTCAGTTCATCTTGCGGGTGGACGCCCGACGCTGCGCTTGCATGTACGTGGTCTCCATTCCAGAACCTTACGACTCCATTTTATTATGTCACATTACCTATTAATTTTACTGAATCTCACCCTTTAAACCAGAACACAGCAATGCTAATACTGCTGTTTAGCGGTAGAAATAAGAGAGAGTAAGGTATCAAAAGCCGTGAGGTACCGGCTGAGTAAAATAATACTCCCCCTGTAACAGATGTAAGAGGGGACTGCACAAGGAAGTGACGGGCAATCGCATCCTCGTCGCGAAGCTACACTCGGCCATTACCAACACGCTTGCCTGGCGCGGCAATTATGGGCAAAATTCCCCCTTCAATCGTAGAGCGTAACTGTGCGATAAGAATGCTGCTGCCCATCGGCGCATGAAACAGAATTATGAAACACACAAATCATGCGAACAGAGAAGTCAATGTTAAAAGTCCATTTCGTGAATGACAATTGTTTTTGTGTTATGACAAAAAACGTAATCTGTCGTCAATTACAAATGACCTAGCGTTAGCGTGGCCGATGCAGTGATTAATTGATTATTGGCACAAAATAACTTAATATTCTACGACAGGTACCGAAAAGCCGAGAAGTACCAACAGATTCGATTAGTACCTCCCTCTATACCAGACGTCGTAAGAAGATTAACATACCAGAACCGACAGATGGCGGTATACATCCGAAACAGTGTAGCTCAAATGCTGATGCATCCCCGTCGCGAAGGCTGCGCTCTGCTAATGCCAATACGCATGCCCAGTGCGGCAATTATGTCAAAATTCGCCCTTTCTTGTAAAGACCCATGTCTAGCAGTGGACTTTCAATGGCTGGTATGATAATGATATTTCAATATATTTATTTTATTTGACCAGATCGACAAACAAGCATACAGTCCGCGTGATAGTAAACGTCACTGCAGCCTATAGACGCTCGTACTATCACAAGGATATCACTAGCACGACACAACCTTATGACTTGGAGATATCATGTCACATGACCCAGGAATATCACTGATTCTCTCACCTTTCAAGTCGGAATACAGCACTGACAGACTAGAAGTTGGTGAGAGTGAACAACAAATGCAGGCGTGTTTTGTATGAAGTCTACCTCATGAGTAAAGAGTTCGCCTCCTTGTTCGGTGTCGTTGGAATTGATGTTTGATTAGCCCAGCAAAGGGTTCGTACAAAAAAACACGACAGACGTCAATGGAAGCCACCTGTTGCGATCCACGCGTAATACGACAAAAAAACTTAGTAGTTCACTTTCACACGTTTTACCGAATAAAAAGCTTCTTATGTGCCAAGGGTCGTGGATTCGATCAACCCTGGACCAAGTATTTATTGATATTTGTCGTGTTCCTGAGTGTTGTTAAAATACGTATTTAAGTGTTATATTTGTTTAGTTGTCTGATGTCCGTAACACGGGTGCTTTAAGCGACTAACCTTGGAGTCAGGTCAGTGCATGAGACGTTGTGTCTTCATCATCACTGCAGGACACGGGTCTTCCTAAGAATGAGAAAATTTGCCTGTAATTGCCGCGATCGGCAACCGTAATTGCATTCGCAGAACGTAGCTTCGCGACAAGAATGCTGCTGTCTATCCCCACCCTGTTGGATTTGGGCTACACTGTTATGGGTGGATAACCGCCATCTGTCAGTACCGCCTCCTGACACCTGGAACAAGGGGAGGTACAATTATAGCTTGCCGGAACCCCGCGGCAAGAATACATTGTGTGATTATTATTATTATTAAGTCGTAATCTGAGACCGGAACGAACAAATCTAAGTGTCTTATTATTGCAGTGAAACAACTTTAATATCAAATAACACAATGATTTCATACTTATAGTTCCGGCTGTGGTTTTAAACGATGTGACGTGATCATACGTGGGCGCGCTGGTTCGCCCGACCTTGACTTGCAACTGAGGTACGATTGTTAGACTACAATATAATTAATGCTAACGCACTTTTCACTGAAATAACTCCCATTCTCGTAATAAAATGAGGACAAATTCATACAACATCTCATCCATTGACCTGTCTCCGTGGTAAATCGCTTAAAGCACTTGTGTTACGGACATCAGCCAGCTGAGGAATCACAAATATGATACGTAAATACCTTTATTTAACACCCAGACACAAAACAAATACAATTATTATCATATAAATATTTGTCCTCGATGGAGATTGAATCCACAATCCTTGATCCGCAAGATAGGATTACTACCATCTGCGCCGTCTAGCCCTTTAAAATATAAAAATGGGCCACCAGGTGTAAATTGTGACTGGAGTACCAGAGATAGATGACAAAGCAGTTTTTACATCCGAAACAGCGTTGCTCAAATACGCTAGGCAGGTATGGGCAGCAGCCTCCTCACCTGAGAAAGAACTACGCGGTTGTAACTGCGGGTCGCTGATAGATGGTAGATGATAGATTACTAATCTATATTATTATGTCAGCCTTAGAAAGACCACTGTAAAACAAAGCCCTCCTCGCGTTAATTGCCGTGCTGGGCAAGCGTGGTGGCAATTTCAGAGCGCAACTGCTGGATCGAAGGATGCTGCTACCCATCCTTACCCTATAGTATTTAAGTCGATATACGACACCTGGTATAGAGGGAGGTACTATTTTACTCCGCCGGTTATTAACATAACTCGGCGCATCTTTGGCAAGCACCATATCGGCAGTATATTTCTTAATCATTATACACCTCATCTTGTTTCAAAACATGTACAAGATTTGCCCATAGTTTTGCATCGGTTGCTTTTATCGTTCTGGGAACGATGTTACGACATTTTTTCTTCAATTTTGTAAAAGACTCTGAATATTTACTAGAAGGCTTAATTATGCACGCATCGGAAGATCGTAATCATGAACATTTCGGTGCATTCGGTAATGTCTGTATCCTTTGCGCCAAGGGTTGTTAGTTCGCTTCCCACCGTAATGAATATATTTTCATCATCATGGTTCAGGTGCCAGCAGAGTATAATAGTACCTCCCTTTGTACCAGGTGTCTTAAGAGGTGATTAAAGTACCGACAGATGGCGGTATATCTACCCGAGACAGTGTAGCTCAAATGCAAAGGGTGGGGGATGGGCAGCAGCATCCCCATCGAGAAAGCTGCGCTCTACGGTGCCCACCAGTGCGGCGATTATTGGTAAAGTTCCCCCTGTTTTTAAAGAGGCCTATGTCCAGCAGTGGACTTCCAATGGCTGTAAGTCTGCTAGGAGTTCTAATAATTTACACAATTTTATGTTCTGCGTTTAACTTTTCTGTTCTGCGAATGTTTATAAGATAAGATATACAATAAGATAACTCGAGTTAAGCAACAACTCATGTAATGGAGTTAATAGTTTTGATGCATCAAGCAAAAGTAGTTAGATCATATAGATTGACTGATATCTCTCTTTTATACTAGTAGATCAACAAACAAGCGTACAGTCCGAGCGATAGTAACGCGTCACTGCAGCTTAACGACGCTCGAATTATCACTAACACGATGCCAATTTTATGACTTGAAGACCCATACCAAGTAACTTCACTGCCACTCTCACCGGAACACAGCACTGCGAATGAAATTACTGGGTTATGTGACGTAATGTCTTCAAGTCACACGGTTAGCAACGCGCTAGTGATATCCTTGTGATATTACGAGCGTGTATAGGCTGCGGTAACGTTTACTCGTACTATCACGCGGACTGTAAGCTTGTTTGTCGACCTGGTGTAACAAAAAAAATTGCTTTACGATATTTAAAACAATAGTAATCTCTACCTAAAATGACGGGCCTTGTGGCACGAATGGTAGTGATTCTGTCTTGTGTGCCAAAGTTTGTGGGTTCGATCCTCATTAGTAAAACTATTTTTTTAACGACTTTAAAACGCGGTTTTCACAACATTTTTCATTTTTTGTTCGATATCCCGGTTACTTTACGGCAACCATTCTTATGGAGACCATTTCAAAACGGTTTGAAGTCTAGTTTTATTATAAGTAATGAACATTTATAAGTAATGAACATGTAATTGATAGAAAAACTTATTAGTATATCTATACAAATAAACAAAATGTAAGTATCTGTTTGTAACTATTTGCTATACTAAAATTTCTGCTTTTTACTAAATGCATAGAGATATTAAATACATATACCAAAAAAACATAAAAAATTGTCTGTCTGTTTGTATGAGAAAATCTCAGTAACGGCTGGCCCGATTTTGATGCGACTTTCACGGGAAAATAGCTGATATAATAAAGAGTAACTTAGGCTTTGTAACATTACACTACGACTAAAAGAAGCCGAGCATCAATTAAAAATATTTGGACAACTACTGGCAACTTTCGTTGCGTACTGATTGTGTGACTGTAAACAGCTGATTTTCCGCAAAAATAATGTAAGAATGCGTACGGGCACAGTGGGCACAGCTAGTATTTGAGTATAATTTTCCCGCTCAAAGTGAACGGCTATATAGTGAGGTCGGTATTTACCAGCTTATTTTTTTGCGAACGCTCTGTGGGTTGTAATCTCAGACCCACGCAAACAGTTGATAATACACACCTTTTAACATTTTCGTATTGATATATGGCGGACTATTATGTACCTTGTTCAGATTAATTCCATTTACTTATCACCAGCCTCCGCCCACAGTTTTGATCTCCTATTAAAATTGTTTCACCGTTATTTTTTGCGTGCCAACCTAACACTTTCACACTTACTCCATACTTTATTTTCTGAGTGGAATTATTCTTTAATTACCTAAGACAATTCATTAATTTATTTCATTCCTATATTGCACATATTTCGAGGTACCGGTAGAGTAGAATGGTACCTCCTATTGCAGCAGGTGTAAGTGGCGATTAAGGCGCACAGGGCGGATGGGCACCAGCATCCCCGACGTTTATTCCACCTTTCTTGAAGATTCCTTTGCCCAGCTGTGTATTTATATTTTTGTATTGTCATAAAATGTGTACATACCATTACTTTTTAACCCTCGATATAATATTTTGCAAGCGACATTTGCCTATAAAAATTGTACATTTAACAAGATTTTATAAGAATGACAGTTATTAAATAATAGCGTTACATTTATTGTTGAACCTTTAATAAATAAATAAAACATTTTGATTTATATTCGAAACAACGGATTTTTCTATTAATATAAATTCTTTTATTCACACAGTATGGGAAACTAATGAATGTATAGATAGTTGCACACATTTGCGCAAGAGATGCGCCCGCGCATGCCCTTGCCTCCATATTGGATTCCACGGTGACCTTGCGCGGACGTGACCCGTCATGTATGGTCCTCTACCAGTTTCTCTTTAAGTCAAAAGATGTTTTAAATGGAAAATTATTAATAAGTCACTTTGGTTGGATTCTTTCGCAATAACGTTAATCCGTTTCATTTTATCTTGGACACGCGTTCCGATACGTGAATGTATACCTTATTGCCTTAACACAAAGTCTGTAGTCTTCTGATTAGGCATTTAAAACAATGCAATCAACACATGAATCAGTGAAAAAGACATTTTCAAAGTTTCTCACTTTCAATTGTTTTTTGTAGATTTTTCAATACAGACAGGTTGGCGAAGATGGCAAAGATCCAATTTTTTTTTAACTTTTTATGAAGTCAACAAACAATCATACGGACGCGACCTGTGAACTGAGGACACTATGTCACATTTACCCAGTAATTTCACTGCCTCACTCACCCTTCAAACTGAAACACGGCAATGGGAACACTGCTATTTGGCGGTAGAAATTGGTGAGAGTGAGGGTATGAATGCAGACAACTTGCAAGAGGTCTACCTTTAGAAATCGTTCTATCTTCTGCGTCGAAGGGTGTTGTTTCTATAAAGTTAATGCTTGCCTCAGTCGCCTTCTCACTGGTACTCAACAATCACATAAACTACATACGCGTTTTCTTAGATCAGTACACCGTCCCGCGCATGCGTGCAGTGCCTGTCCCTCAAGCGATAACCGACTGCACTAGTGTGGCCGGGTTCATTCAACTATCCCCATCACCGGTCACTCACCGACATCCGGTCTCAATGGCACCCTAGAGTCACAGCCATCAATAAATTAATAAATAAAATCCCACAACATCTCATACATTGGCCTGATACGTCGCTTAAATCATTTGTGTTACGGACATCAGACAGCAGAAGAATCACTTATATATGCTACTTAAATACATATACTTAACACCCAGACACAGAACAAAATTTTATCAAATAAATATTTTGAGTGGGGATCGAATCCACGACCTTTGGCGCACAAGACAGGATCATTACCATCTGCACCATCGGGCCGGTCAGAACATCTATCCCACTCCGATCCCGGTAGGATTGAGAATATGGTCGATCATAAAGCGACCATATTCTCAATCGCGCATCCGTGATAAAAATATTTGACCTTCAGTGAAAATCTCATATCAGTCATAGGAGTCCACTGTTGGACATAGGCCTTCCCAAGAAAGGGGCAATTTTGCCCATAATTGCCGCGCTGGGCAAGCATGTCTAGGCAATCGCAAAGCGTAACTTCGCAACGGAGATGCTGCTGCCCATTCCCGTGCTGTGCATTTGTGCTACACTTTAATTACGGATGGATATACCGCCATTTGTCGGTTCTGGTACCTCAGTCACCTCTTACGACACCTAGTATGTACACGGATAGGTACTATTCTACTCTGCCAGTACCACATAGCTATCTATTATTCCTTTATAAGTACATTAATAATTGACAAACAAGCATGCCTGATAGAAAGAGTCATTGGAGCCTCTAGACCCTCGTAATATCACAAGGATATCTTGTGACTTGATGATATGATGTCACATTACCCAGTAATTTCACTGACTCTAACCCTTCAAACCAAAAAACAGTAATGCAAACACTGCTATTTGGCGGTAGGAATAGAAGTACCAAACACTGTTGCGAAAACTACGCTTTGCGATTGCCAACAGTTTTTAATGACCTGTATAATCCTTACTAATATTATAAATGTGAAAGTAGCTCTGTCTGTTACGCTTTCCCGCTTAAGCCACTCAACCGATTTTGATGAAATTTGGCACAGACAATTTTTAGATCCTGAGAAAGGACATAGCCATAGCATAGCATTTTTAATTCGAAATAAGGGTTATTAGGGGTCGAAAAGGGAGATGAAAAGTTGTATAGAAATATCGCTATTTTTAGAGCTAGTTGAAACTTATTTTTCAGGCCATTTATTCGATATAAATAAAAATAACATTCAAAGATTTTATAAGTTAAGGTGAAGAGGTATGGTACCCAAAAAAACTATTCCACGCGGATGAAGTCGCGGGCACAGCTAGTATTAAATTTTTTTTTAATTGTTATTGTTAATTATTTATGCATTAATATAATTAAAATTTTGAGACTTAGATCTTAAGACTTACTCTTGTAGGCGATGTGGGTGTGCTTACCTGTTAGCCTACAAGACGTCATTATAATGAATAAATAAATAAATAAACACGCTTTGCCCAGCGCGGCAATTATGGGCAATTACTACCCCCTCCTTGGTGAGGCCTATATTCAGCGGTAAATTTACAATGGCTGGTATGATGTTGATGATAAACCACAAATAGTTCTCAGAAAACGCTGAATAGCTGGTTGCATCTTATAAAGGAACGTCACATTACATAATCTGTGGTGATTGCCGGCTCTGTGTCTAATTTTATACATTATAGAGATCTAAAGATAACTCTGAACATACGCCGGGCGTCGTATCTCGTGTGAAATCCCAGAACAAACGATCGCGGCATAATATTTCCTGTTTTTATGAAGTTCGACCGTGTTCGGAGGATAGATGTTTGGAGGTTGGACGTAGGACATTTGACGGGTGTTTGTCTAGATTGGCAGACATTTTGTATTTTGGTCAAGAATGACATTTGTTTTTTTTTTACCGACGATCAACCGGTCGACAAACAAGCATACAGTCCGCGCGATAGTAAGCGTCCGTCACTGTTCGGTCCCGCTCAATCTCGCGAAACCTCGCAGCCGCGGGGAGAAAACGGGCATCGGGCCTCTCATTTAAGAGAGGCCCCGCCCTCTTTTTTCGGTGGCGCTGAAATAGACGTCTGAGTATTCCAGCAATTGGTTCGTCCGAAAAAAAAAGCGTCACTGCAGCCTATAGACGCTCGTAATATCACAAGGACATCATACGCGTTGCTTACCTCGTGACTTGAAGATATTATGTTACATTACCCAGTAAATTCACTGCCTCTCACACTTCAAATCGGAAAACAGCATTGCGAACATTTTTTCCTTTGGTAGGAGTGCAGGATTCGAGCTTTTACCTAAAACAATAAATTACGTTATCGCAAGGTTGTTGGAGAATTGCGACGCCATATTGGTTTTTAATACCGCGAACACTGACTTCTAAATGGTTCATGGGAAATTCCTGATTGGTTTTCGTTTAGGTACCTTAAGATGATTAAATAAATAGAAATAGAAAAGTTTATGTCTTTTCTAATCACAAACAGTTAAACATTGTTTTTGATTATTGTGAAAATATTTACTTCGATTTTGAATTTATCGTTAATTAATTAAGACTTTTGAACAATACGTAAGGCTATAAAGACCTCTTCAACGACAAAGAACGTCTTCAATGGTACATTACTCTCACCCATTTCAACCGCCAAACAGGAGCAGTATGTCGGCTGGATCAATAAAAAAAAACACATACATTGACCTGAATCTGGGATTTAAATGGCTTAAATCACTTTGTGTTACGAATATCAGATAACAGAGGAATCACAATTACAGTATATATAACAACACCTAGACACAAAACAAATACAAATGTGAATATGAATTATATAAATGTTTCCTCTGGGTGGGGATTAGACCCACCTACTCTCGAATAATAATAAAAAATATGTCTATCTATAATAATCCATCCTTCATTCCGGATACAAAGCTAGCAAACACATTCATTACCTATTATTACATAAAACATAGATAACAACAATCTCTGAGAAAAATCATTTGTCACACAAATAGAAGACAAACGAAAACCGACTCTACATGCCAAGAAATTAAGTATAAATTTCTCACAAAATTACATTTCCACGACGATTTATCTTAACGGTGTGTCAATGCAAAATGAGTTTTGTCCCTTAGTAATAAAGTTGTGTTAATGAGTGTTTGAGGCAGTTTGCGCAGGCGTCGACCTCGCATCGAGGTCGCATGTGAGCACCTGTTCTTCTTTGATTTTTGTATTGCAATACACATATATTATATGCCATATAGGCATTGAGAATTCGACGCCACTTTTGAATACTGATTTTGTAATGTCGTCTGTGTTTCGCCTTGTAACCGTGATGGGAGTTTATGTATGTTATGGGGATGTAGTACAAATTTATTTTCACACGCACCTTTGCGTGTTCTTTTCCTCTTATCATCCCTTAGGAACTCTTATTGATCTGGGAAGAAATCTATACCGCTCTCGAATAGCTAAGCTTTCTACCAGGCCAATCCCCCATGAACATATTTTCGGGATATGAAGTATATATTCATTGTGGGGTACCTGAAGAGTAGAATAGTACCTCCCTGTGTACAAAGTGTCTTATGAGGTGACTGAGGTACCTACTGGAACCGACAGATGGCACTATAACCCCCCAAAACAGAGTAACTCAAATGCAACAGGGCGCATGTGCATTGCTGCATGGTTTTGTTGCAGGTGCACTGTTTCGGATAGATATACCGCCATCTGTCGGTTCTGGTACCTTATTAGCCTCGTACAATATCTGCTCTCCTCTGTCAGTACCTCGCAGCTTGACTAATGCATGTAGGAATATTTTTTTATATATTTGTTCTTATGAATATATACCGACGATCTGATTAAAACCGCAGGATGGCGCTGGACACAGGCCGCATATAACCGGTCCTATTGGATATTACTTGGGGAGGCCCATGTCCAGCAGTGGACCTCTTATGGCTGATATGATGATGATGACATTAATTTTGAAATTATATAATATAATTTTATAAATAGAATAATTTCACACGTAATCTCATTCATTGACCTGACCATAAGTATTTTAAAGCACTTGAGTTAGGGATATCAGACAACAGAGATATCACAAATATAATACTTAAATTAATATAAATGTAAACAAAACTTCTTTAATGTACGATCATTGTTTTTAAGTTTTGTCTCTGTCGTTTTATTGAAAAAGCCACTAGACGTTACTACTGACGGTTGTGACGTTTTATGAAAAAATGTAATTGTGATATGTTTCGCATCAATAGGATTTATTTGTATTTAATTGTAAAAAGACCTGAAGGCTATAAATGTTGTTTCTTTCACTGATACAAAAGCAGAAACGCAATTACGTCTTTATTATTCCAATTGTTGGAATAATATCATTATATAAATATAATCTAGACACAGAATAAGTACAAATATTCTTAATGTAAATATTTGCCTTGGATGAGGATCGAACCCACAGACACGCATAAAACAGGTACCATCTACGTAATCGGGTCCGTCAAATATAATATTTTGTGCAATAACGTTTGATAGTTAAACTAAATTAATTTTTTGAAAGATAAATAGATTAAACCATCCACTGATTTTATTAGTAGACGTCCAATGGCTGATATGATAGTGCAAATAGGCAGCAAATGTGAAGTGTAATCTATGCTTTTTATCAAATAGCTTAGAGCAAAATATAAAGCAAAAACGATCCTAGTTCATCCCTTCTAATCCCTACTAATATTATAAATACGAAAGTAACTCTGTCTGTCTGTTACGCTTTCCCGCTTAAACCGCTCAACCGATTTTGACGAAATTTGGCATAGACAATCTTTAGACTTTGAAAAAGGACATAGGCTATTTTTTAATTCGAAATAAGGGTTGTGGTTAGGGCTAGAAACTTGAAACTTATTTTTCAGGCCATTAATTCGATATAAATAAACATGACATTCAAAGTTTATATAAGTTAAGGTAAAGAGGTATGGTACCCAAAAAACAATTCCACGCGGACGAAGTCGCGGGCACAGCTAGTATGCATATAAAAACAGCCATATTCACATTTATGAGACGAAGCGAAGCGCGGGCGGTACACTCATATTCCCACATTGTGATGTCAATGACATATTAAAGGTTCACACTTTGAATGGATCGAAGGTACATTAAGTACATCATCTCGGCGCGGTGACATCACTCTGCGGGTGCGTTTACGTCATCCGCGACTAGATAATGACTTAATGGTTACATTGGTTTGTATTTAAATTATTTGTTGTTCGGCCGTGAGGTACCGGCAGAGTAGAATAGTACCTCCCCCTGTACCAGGTGTAGTAAAAACGACTGAGGTTCCAGAACCGACAGATGGCGGTATATCCATCCAAAGCGGTGTAGTTCAAATACAACAGAGTGGATATGAGCATCAGCATTCCCGTCGTGAAGTTTCCACCACGCTTGCCCTCGCGGCAATTACGGGTAAATCCCCCTTTCTTGGGGAGGCCTATGTTCAGCAGTGGTGAATCGGCTGCTATGAGGATGATGATGACCTAGACACGAAGCATTGACTATTACCAGGTACCAGGTAGGTACCAGGTGGTAGTGATCCTGTCTTGTGCGCCAATGGTTGTAGGTTCGATCCCCACCCAGGTAAAATATTTATTGATGATATTTGTGTTTGTTCTGTGTCTGGGTGTTAAAAATATGTATATAAGTAGTAGTTTTCTGATTCTTCTGTTGTCTAATGTCCGTAACACAAGTGCTTTAAGCGACTTATCACAAAATCAGGTCAGTGTATGAGATTTTATGGGAATTTATTACCATTTTTCTAATTATATATTAAAACTGCTGTTTGGCGGTAAATATCGGTGAGAGTGAGGTAAAAATACTCTGGTTTATTTTTTGGACACGCAACTTATTTCTAGTTCGCAATACACTGAAAGTCTCAACTACAACAGAACAGTTCTCACGGTGTAATCGCTCGCAATGGTAACTATAATTTGTCATTGCATCTTTATTTGGTAACAGAATGTCCAAGTGCGTTACTTAATTCCGTTCTCAGGTTGTTAACGTAGTTGAGTTATTCGTAATTATATATATATATATTTTATTAGACCAGGTTGACAAATTGTGATATAGGGTGCTTGATAGATTTCACTGGAATTCTCACCCTACAAATCGGAACAAAATTTAGTAGGTACCAATGCAGACGACCTTTTGACGATGAGGTACACGTTAAATCCAACACTGTAGAGTACAGGCTTCCTTAAGAAAGGCGGAATTTGCCTAATATTAATATAATGTTATTATATAATATTATATTATATATTAATACAATATTAACGCGTTGGCAATAGTGGTAGCGATCAGAGCATGGCTTCGCGACGGGATTGCTCCTGCTCCTCCCTGTCCCGATATACCGCCATTCTGTTCCAATACCTCAGTCGCCCCTGACGATATCTAGTGCAGGGGAAAGTACTATTCTACCCTGCTTGTAGCCCGGGGCTAATTTTTCTTTGTTGACATCTAAAAATATCTAATTTTTCAGACATCATCGTCGTATTTATTTCATAGTTATTGACAGACCTAATGATGCAGATGGTAGTCGTCCTGCTATATACTACATATATTTAACACCCAGACACAAAAAAAACGCAAATATTATCATACAAACATTTGCTCTGTGTGGGATTCAAACCCACGACACTTGTCACACAAGATAGAATCACTACCATCAGAGCCATCGGGCCTGTATGATGATAATTTAGAAAAAGAAATTAGGTCTCCGCAAAAAATACAGAATTGAAGTCCTCAGTAAGTTTTTAAGGTCATCCAATTTGGCCTCAGTCTAGACGAGGCCTGTGTTCTTAGCAGATAAGAACACTAACTAGTCCACAGTATATATTGTATTGAACGCGGTATGTGGTAACTCTCGTAACATTATGTGGGTCGACCGAAAGCCTGTTTACACTGCGGCTTTATGTCATCGAGTACACTTTGTTTTCGCTATCGGTAAGAAGTAGGTGAGGTACGGGCTAGCTGTGAGGTACTGGCAGAGTAAAATAGTACCACGGCGACTAAGGTACCAGTACTGACAGATGGCAGTATATCCGTGAAAAAAGGTCAGCTCGAATATAGTGGCCGGGGATGGGCAGCAGCTTCTCCATCGCGAAAGCTGAGCTCTGCGATTGCCAACAGACTTGCCTAGAGCGGCAATTATGGGCAACATACCCCCTTTCTTTAGGAGGCCTTTGTCTAAAAGTGGACTTTTAATGCCTGGTATAATGATGATAAAAAAGTGAGGCCATCCTTAAGTCATCGCAATAGAAGTAAATCTATTGTTAATGTCGCTGTTTTTTATTTTTTGTCATATTTAGAAAACAATAAAAATTCCCACCGCCAAAAGAATTTGATTCTACCCCCAGCCTTAATTAGAAATGTACAGAAATAGTTTGGACATGTAGAAAGGATGGAAGTGGAATGACTGCACAAATACATAGAGCGGAATTGAATGGAAGAGTTGGTATAGGACGACCTAGGCGAACATATCTTGTCCAGAAAAGGTATTAAAGGAGCACCAGTTCAGAAGTACGAACAAATGCGAAGGGAAGCAAGAGAGGTATGCCAAGATCGTAAAAAGTGGAGATCTACAGTATCTGTCTACCCCAGTGGGACATAGACGTGATATATGTATGTATGTATTTAGAGATAGTCCATTATATACCGATCTATTTAAATATTTATTGAGATTCCAACAACGATTATTGAAAGCAATATCATTATATTCAAAAGTAATTTAAAGGAATTTCTTATCAAAAAATTGTAATGCAATTACACTATAAACGAATTCTTGTAAGAAAAATAAAATTACTCACGGAAAGCTCGTATAGGTCGAATGCATGCGAAATAATACTAGTTTTAAGTATGTTTTGCGACACTCTGACAGGGTCACGTACTACACAACCATTATATACTGAAACACCGACAAAAATAAATGTGCAATTTTGAAATAAATAAAGAAGGGGGATTTTTGCCCATAATTACAGCGCTGGGCAGGGCGGTAGTAGCAATCGTAAAACACTTCCTCGTAACGAGGATGCTGCTGCCCATCCTCACCCCGTAGTATTTAAAGTGCGCTGTTACGGGTATACCGCCATCTCTTAGTTCCGATACCTTAGACTTTTCTTACCTTACTATTTTACTAATTCAATTGTAATGTTACCTAATTGTAAAATACTAGAATGATCTTTCAAAATAAGGGGCCTATATTTAGACCGCAAAGGGTACCTGGTGTTCTATAACACAAGTATTAACTAGACGATGACGTAGGTATCTCACTCTCACCTATTTTACCGCCAAATGGTAGAGCTCGCATTGCTTTGTTCCGGTTTGAAGGGTGAGAGAGGCAGTGAAATTACTGGGTAAATGTGACACGGTATCATCAATTCACAAGGTTGACGACACCAGTGATATTTTTGTGATGACGCGAGCGCCCAAAGGCTGCGGTCACCTCGTCATTTAAAAAAATACAAAACTCTATAAGGGACCAGTTCAGATCCAAATAGCCGGTTGACAACCTTACTCTGTCACATTACCTAGCAATTTTACTGCTTCTCTCTCACACTGGAATATAGTACCTAGTGCATTGCTGCTTGGCGGTAGTAATAGGTTGATTTCACAATCCACCTTCATGAGTAACAGTAGACTATAGAATTACTTCTCAAAGTCTTTAACACAAGGTTTGTTGTTTTTAACTTTAAGCTATATTGTAATTGAAAAATCTAAAGTATACCTAGTACCTATACTAGAATTTTTATTTTTGTTAATACCTATCATCAATTCCTTGACAATCAATTATATTAATTCCTTTATTTTTATTATAATATCAATTCCTTTACTACAGAACTTCGTCATTTGCAAACTAACATTCTTAAATATCATTATTAAGAATAAAAACACATACACACATAAATATGATATATGAAAACATAGCCCAGAAACAATAGGACATGCGACCAATAATAAATAATTAAATTCCCACAACATCCCATACATTGACCTGACTCCGTGGTAAGTCGCTTAAAGCACTTGTGTTACAGACGGACCAGATAACAGAGGCATCACAAATATACTATTATTTTATATTATTTGTTATTATTTACAAAAAAGGGTCGAACCATTAAAAAAAACCTAAGTTCAATTTGATAGTTACCATAATACATAAAGGTGGTAAACATTACAAACAAGAGAATCAGAAATAAATGGATTTAACGCTCTTACTTGCGCACACTTCACTTTGTTTTAGTGACGTCAACTGCTTCTATCTCTATCCTTTTCTTGCAGTTTAGCAATCACTATTTCCAATACAAAAGAAAAGATACAAATTTACTTCTGTCTTCTATTAGTTTTCTAATGAGGTATGGACATTTTAAGGTGTTTGGTTTTGGTCTAAATCTCTTTACAAATCTAGGTATAAAGTACATAAATAACTACCAACCTTCAGAAACTCACAAACAACTATGTCATACTTGCCTGCATAATATTTATTGTACAGTAACTAAACATTATATAAGATTGTCAATTGATAGATCATGTGTAGACTAAGGTCGAAATCTTTGAATCACGCAAGGTTAATATTTTTCGCCTAAACCCAACATAACATGACCTGCAAATAACCACCCACGCTGTATAACTTGAGGGTCTTGCTTAACTGGTTATATACCAATATATCATGAGCTCTCGATAGCTTTGAGTATTATGAGTCGAGAGGTCTATCATAAATGGTGGTACGACCAGTATAGAGCGACCCCACGCGCTTTTGCTTACATATTTGGATTGAAGGTTTTAACTGATTTGTCATCAGACCTTGCTCCGTCTTCCTTGTAGGAGTTTCGAATGATTGTTGTATTAGCGTATAGTTAGCAATTGAATGTTATATGGCATATTTTAAACATATTTTGTTACGTCCTATTTTTCTGCCTTTATGTCTATAAAATTATTTTTCTGTGCGTGATTGACGAAGTTTAGCACAAAAGGGATTAAATTATAAAATCGTCACATTGAAAATGATTGACTAAAAGATTCTAAAACAATTCATAACGTTTCAAACAGAGACACTATTATAGAATACGTAAGTACTTAACTGAATAATCAGATAAACACTTAATTATAGCAAAACCTTTTCCAGTTCAAGGCCATCACAAAACAAGCGCGAAAACTAATTTAAACTATTCATGGTGTTTGGTAACCAATCTATTTGAATCTTCAACTCAAACGAATCTCTTCCTTATTACGAAGACATTAAAGTCTCGCGTAAACACTGTAGTACATATTTTAAAATGGCCGTTGTCCGCCATTTTCTCATGGTATCGCAGAAGTCATTGTTCTATGGGAATGTGTCGAAATCTTTTGTAAACGAAATCTGCTAAAAGCTGATATGTCCAAATTACGATGTGATTGTGTAATTTCCTGCATTCGTTGTCAAATGTCGAAGATAAGTATAAAAGTCTGTAATCTAAATCTGATTTATGTATTACTTTCTAAAGATGGCGGGTTTTATGTAAGTTAAAAATGGCTTTTTTGAGAATGCATTTAACCCATTCTAGGTATAGTGCCTGGTTCCTTGGTAATTTTATCCAATTATTCATACTAATAATATAAATAGAAAAGTGTATGTGTATGTCTGTTTGTCCGTCTTTCACGGCAAAAAGGGAGCGACGAATTGACGTGATTTTTTAAGTGGAGATAATTACAGAGGTGGAAAGTGACATACTTTGTGTCTCTTTCTGACCCACCACTTCTCTAAAATCGGGGGTGGAAGTTGGTATGGAGCATTTCGCAATTTTTAAGGTATAAAGTCATCGTGAATCATTTTCTTTTGTAAATGCACTGGTTGGGGGTAGATTAAAAGAGAGAGTGAAATTTTTTGTGTCTTTTCGCAGTTTTCAAGTTAAGGAGCTAAAAATCAGTACAGAGACTCCTAGTTACCAACGAAAAATACCTGCTTAATTTTGTTTTATAAATATTCTCCCAGCCCCTAAAATAGAAAAAGGAAATTTGTTAACCGTAAAAACCTAGTTATTTAGTATCTATTTTTTCAAACCACTGAATTCGAATTGGACTAAGAAAGTATACTTCCTTGCTATAGGTAAATACTTCAAATTTCTGAGTTATACATTTATCCAAAATGCTATAGGTACACCTCATGAACTATCCACTCTGCAAAATTTCATAATATTAGTATCCTCTTTGGAAGGCACAAGGTTTTTGCATGTGGAATCTGTGAAGGTCTTAATGGTGAAAAGAAAAGACAACACAGTTCTATGTCACCTAATTGAATAGCTGAAGTGTATTCGGTTAAAGACATTTACTTTACTAACATTTAAAATGAGATATAGGCCAGGTCGCCAAAGAAGCATACAATCCGCGTGATAGTAATCGTTACCGCGGCCTACAGACGCTCGTGATATCGCAAGGATATCACTAGCGCGACCAACCTTGTAGGTTGAAGATTTTATGTCACATTACCCAGTAATTTCACTGCCTCACTCACCCATCACACCGGAACACATAGAAATACGTGTAAGGTAACAATCATCATATTAGCCATTGGAAGCCCACTGCTGGGTATAGGCCTACCCAAGAAAGGTGGAATTTTGCACATGAGCTACAATGTATTGGATGGATATACCGCCATTTGTCGGTTCTGGTACTTAAATCTTTTACGACACCTTGTACAAGGGCAGGTACTATTCTACTCTATTGGTACCTCACGGTCAATAGGTACTAATGCAGACAACTTTTGTATGAGATCTACCTTAAATATTTACATATGGACCACGTGCTTAAGAATCTAAATATACTTTGACAATTGACGTTATCGAATGTCATGAGGTGCGTGCTTGGAGTACAGTAGTGTTACATCAATTCGTTCTGAGTTATAAACGGCATGCAACGGCCGATTGGATCGGTAATGACCTCGCCGTTTGTACCAATCATAGTATTTTGTAACAATTTGTGAGGCCTATTCTTTTACTACAATGCCAGCAACGCCGTGGGGTACCGGCAGGGAATAGTACCTTCCTCTGAACCAGATGTCGCAAGAGAGGATTGATGTACCATGGACATCAAGTGCAGTGGACCAGAGATGGGTAGCTGCGTCGTGGTTGTGGCCTGTCCAGCGTTTTGAGCAAAAACCCTTTAATGAATAGAACGACTTGGTAAAGGCTATGTTCAGGAGAAATCGTTTTGTGGCTGGTATGATGATGATAATGTAGCTCTTTTTACGACACCTGCTACAGGGTAGGTACTATTCTGCTCTACTGGTAACCCATCAAATGCATCATTTCTGTTTGATTGTAATGATTGCTGATGTTAGGCTTCATGTATTTTTTATCAAAGTCTGACATATTACTATTAGCTTTTACCCACGACTTCGCCTGCTTTTTCCGTGGAAACAATTCGCTTTTAGGGATGAAAGGTACTTTATATCCTTCTTCATCTAACAAGATTGTACGAAAGTGCGTTTTAAAATCGTTGTGTATTGTTTTAAAAGTGTTATATATTGACTAAATTTGTCATTCAATGTAAATTTCTCGGAATAGTATTTACAGATGAAATGTACTTTCAACAGTGTTTGCAAAATTTTAAGAACATTCATCAAGATAAAGCTTAAAGGAATCACAAACAAGCAAGCTTGCTTTTTTTAATTAGACCAGGTCGACAAACAAGCATACAGTCCGCGTGATAGTAAACGTCACCGCAGCCTATTGACGCTTGTAATATCACAAGGATATCACTAACGCGTTGCCAACTTTGTGACTTGAGGATATGTCGTCACATTATCCAGTAATTTCACAGCTTCACCCTAAATCGTGTTCAAACCGGAACACCAATGCGAACATTTGGCGGTAGAAATAGGTATGAGTGAGGTACCAATTTGCCATGAGGTACAGGTAGAGTAGAACAGTCCTTCGCCCTGTACCAGGTGTTGTAAGAGGTGACTGAGGTACCGGAACCGACAGATGGCGGTATATCCATCCGAAACAGCGTAGCTAAAATGCACAGGGCGAGGGCAGCATCACGAAAGTTGCATTCTGCGATTGCCAACGCGCTGACCCCACTCCCATTCTTGGGGAGGCTTGTATAATGATGTATTATGAGTTACCAATGCAGACGATCATTATCTGAGATCTACTTTGTATAAACTTTCGAGTTTATAATATTAATATATAATATTTTCCTATTTATAAAAACTTAAAGGGTTGATATCACCAGGTGTCGTAAGATGCGATTAAGGTGCTGGCACCGACAGATGGCGGTATATCCATCTGAAACAATGTAACTGATACAGGGCGGGGATTGGCAGCAGTATCCCTGTCGTGAAGCTGCCCTCTGCGATTGCCAACACGCTGGCCCAGCGCGGCAAATATGGGCAAGATTCTCTCTTTCTTGAAGTGGTTTATGTCCAGCAGTGGACTTCCAATGATATGATAAATGTACTTTATTCTTTTACTTATTTAACGTTGACGAACAAATAACCGGACACAAAATCTATCTATACTAATATATTAATATTAAAGCTGAAGAGTTTGTTTGTTTGTTTGAACGCGCTAATCTCAAGAACGGCTGGTCAGATTTAAAAGATCTTATCAGTGTTGGATTACCACCATTACCATTTATAGAGAAAAGCTATAAGCAAGAAGAGTTGATGAGAATAATTAGAAGAGTTATTGAAATAAATAATATCAGTTCAGATCAGTTTTAAACGATATTTGCAACACGCTTTTTTCAATCGGGTCAACAATTCTTTTTTCAATAAGAATCGCCTCTTGACAAAAAAACATTCGACAAATAGCTACTAAGTGTCCGGCAATAAGTACAACAAATAATGACTCACCTCAATATAATAGATTTTATTATAACTTTTTTAAGATAATATTTACTAGAAAAAAAAATTGTCGCAGTTATGAGGCGGGACTCGAACCCGCAACTTTCCCATTCCAGTGGACTGCATTACCTGTTATGCTACCGAGACTTTAGCGGACAAGTGAAATTTTTCCTAGTGTTCTTTTTATACTGAAATGTCAGTGCCATTTGTTTAATGTTGTAGATAACCTACAAACAGATAAATGTCAAACTTACAAGTTTGAAGCAATCGATAAAGATGAAATGGATACTTAATTACTTTGAGAGGTCTTATGCATAGAAAAGGCTAAATTATGCAGGTTCGACTCCCGCTTGACACCTGACAAGTTCTTTTTTTGTTTAGTAAATATAATCTTAAATATTATTTAAAAATATCTTAATAACCTTTCAATATATTTTTTAATATTGACGCGTGCAAACACACTATAAAATTACTCTTTTAACGGCTTCAAATCGCGTTTTTTTAACGTATTCGACGTTTCAGTTACCTTGCGGTAACCATTCTTATGATAATAAAAAATATAAAAAGTTAATTAAGCCGCGTTTTAAAGCTGTTGAGAGTAGACATTTTTACTTTATCCGAAGATGTATCGATTTAAAGACAATTTTTAAAACTATATAGAATATGGCGCACTCTTGTGGTAAACCTTGTCAATCTTCAACATAACTCAGAAAGTACAAGTAATTTATATAGTACTACCATATATAAAAGAATGTATATTCACTTACGACGAGTATTTAGATGTTTCCATATTAAAACGATAGGTGGCGCTTTCTTCGTCTTCATTAAAACCATTGGAAGTCCACTACTGGACATAGGCCTCCCCAAGAAAGGCGCAATTTTGACTATAATTGCCGCGCTAGGCAAGCGTGTTTGCAATCGCATAGCTGCCCATCCCCATCTTGTGCATTTGAGCTTCACTGTTTGGGAGGATATACCGCCATCTGTCGGTTCTGGTACCTTGGTCGCCTCTTTCGACAACTGGTACAGAATGAGGTACTATACTACTCTGCCGGTAGGCTTTTCCTATACTTATTCTATTACCTTTTCTAGCAGGGCAACGAGTAACAGACCATTAATAGGTTTTACTAACAGACAAGTAACCACATACAGTTCCGTTTTGAAATGCTAGATGTCGCTTTACTCGACTGTACACAACATGGCGTCATATAAATGCACCTTGAATTTAAATGAGGTAATCCTTAAACGAACAAAGATTAGGGGTCGTCATTATTCTGTCTAATCATGTTATCGCAGTATTGAAGATTACTGTAATTATAGCGTAATTCTGCCTAGAACATGTGACTTGCATGTTCAAATGATTACAAAAATACAAATTATTCTTTATCATCATATCCGCCATTAGAAGTCACAAGAAAGGGAGGATTTTTCCCATAATTGACGCGTTGGGCAAACATGTTGGCAATCGCAGAGCGCAGCTATCGCGACGGGGATGCTGCTGCCCATCCCGTCATATGTCGCTTCTGGTATCTGTCAACTCTTACGACACCTAGTACAAAGTTAGGTACTATTCTACTTGGCCGGTTCTACACCGCTAAACTTATTTAAATCAATTACATTACAATTTTCAAACGTTAGTTGGCGCTTGACGCGACTGCACGCGACATGGCGTCCCCTAGATGCAATACGAGTTACTGAACATCAATGCAGAATGCGGCAGTGCGCGTCGGCAGTGACCTTGCCGTAACCGCGACCCGTTTGCGTATAATGCTTGACAATAAGCACGCTGCATTTGTTTTGCAGCATTTATAGAAAGAGAATTAGCGAGTTGAAGTGGCATTGATCAGGGTAACTACTACACAGAACTGATGGCCGTTAGATTCGCCAAGTTCTGGAATAGAGAATATGTAAGCGTTGCATGGATAGACGATCTGACAAAAACTGCAGGATCGCGCTGGACGCAGGCCGCATACCTACCTATATAGATCTTATTGGAAATTATTCGGGGAAGGCTTGTAATGGACCTTCAACGGCTGATATGATGACGATGCTGATAGAAAAATCTGTGGGATACCAACAGAGTAGAATAGCACCTATCTCTAAAGTCACAAAACACAACAGAGGAGTACCTTTGTAAGAGCCGTCAGATGTCTGCATATAAAGGTCGAATACCTGGTCCTATTAGAAATCGCTTGAGTTGACCTATGACTACTCAAGGACGTTCAACGGCTGATATAATGATAATGCTTATAATAAAAGCTGTGGGGGTACCTACAGACGCAACAGAGGAATACCTCTACAAGAACCAACAAATGTCTGCACATAATTCTAAATAGCGAAGCTCAAAGGCACGCTAGTCAGTGCGGCAATTAAGAGCAAATTTCTTCCTCTTTTGGGAAGGCCATGTTCAACAAATAGTTGAAGTCAATGTATATACATCAGAAACAGTGTAGCTCAAATGCATAGGGCGGGTATAGTAGATTGAACCCAGGGGAAGTATGTTTGCTGCTTTAACCCACTATATTTATATTTGTGTTAGAGCAGAGTAGAATGGTACCTCCTCCTAGGTGTCGTGAGAGGCAAATGAGGTATCGGAACCGATAAATGGCGAGATTTCCACCTGAAATAGTGTAGGTCAAATGCCACAGCGCAGTAATTATGTGTAGAGCCCTTCTTTCTTGAGAGGTCTATGTTCAGCAGTGAAGTTACTATGCCTGCTATGATGATAATGAAGTCCCCCGGGACTCAGTGCAAAGCTTTAGACGAAATCACAGACAAAAGTCAAGAAATGCAGATATCAACAGCTCTTTTAGTTCCAGTTTTAAACGTAATTAGAATGTGTCATCATCATAATCATAACAGCCATTGGAGGTCCACTGCAGGACATAGGCCTCCCCAAAAAAGGGGGAAATTTGCGTATAATTGCTGCGCTGAGTAAACTTGTTGGCAATCGAAGAACGCAGCTTTCGCGATGAGGTTGCTGCTGCCCATCCCCATCCTGTGCATTTGAGCTACACTGTTTCGGACACGTCCGATCTCGTAGACCGCGTCACGTCTTAGACGACCCTCCCGACAATATAACCGCGAAACTCGCAGCCCTTTCTCGCCCTCTCACTGGCACAACTCAACCACTGACACTCCACATGCACTCGTACAATAGAGCAGTACACCGCGTTCGCCGGCGAACGCGTGAAGTCCCTGCCCCTACGAGCGATAACCGACAGCCCTAGGGCTGTCGGGCTCAATCTGTCCGTCCTCTTTTTGTTGTAATTTAATTCATTCATAGTAAATTCAACCCCAACGACGGCGTCCGAGCCTAGGTCGAGCCTCTAGAGGCGCCCTCGGTCACGCCGTCGGTCCCGCTCAAATCTCGCGAGCCATTGCGGGCGCGACCACGCTAAACGCGCGGTCGCGGCCGCGGGGCACGCAGGATTATTACGGGCATCGGTCCTCTCATCTATGAGAGGCCCCGCCCTCTTTTTCGGTGCCGCTGGAATTGACGTCTGAGTAGTCCAGCACTAGGTTCGTCCGAAAAAAAAAAAAAAAAAACTTTCGGATGTATATACCGCCATCTGTCGGCTCTGGTATCTTAGTAGCCTCTTACGACACCTGGTGCAGGGGCAGGTACTATTCTACTCTGCCGGTACCTCACGGTACTAATCACAGACAGAATACAATAGATGCGGATATCAACACCTCAGATCAAGTTTAAAACGTAATTAGAATTGTTGATGTTAATCGTGAGATAATATTAAAACATTTTTATTGCATGATGTCAACCATTAATGTTTTATAACCAATTATGGTAATTATATGTTTTTATATACAACTGGTGCCTCATTCACCTTCCGTCTGAAGGTTGTTGTGATCTAGGTTTATTATTTTACAGATATAAAAAACACATTTTTATTCATTCTGCGCAAAACAAGTTGAGGATGACTCGTGTTGGCACTTAGACTTATCACAAACTGAGTAAGGTACCGGCAGAATAAAATAGCACCTCCACCTGCACCAGGTGTCGTAAGAGGCGACTAAAGTACCAAAACCGACAGATGGCGGTATATCCATCCGAAACAGTGTAGCTCAAATGCACAGGATGGGGATGGGTAGCAGCATCCTCGTCGCGAAAGCTGCACCATGCGATTGCCAACACGCTTTCCCCAGCTAATATGTGCATAATTCCCCCTTTCTTGGAGAGGCTCTTGTATTGTAATGTCTGTGATTAATGTCGTGAGGTACCGGCAGAGAAGAAGTACGGAAGGTACTTCTTCTCTGCCGGTAATTCCCCCTTTCTTGGGGGACTTTTAATGGCTATAACGATGACGATAAAAAGTTTTTATACACCACGATTCCGTCTCAAGGTTACTGCGATCTATGATTATTATTTTGCATTAAAAAAAACATATTATTATTCATTTGGAGTTAAAACAAGTTGAGGATACCTCGCGGTGGGAATGACGTGGCTCTCGTGGGGTTACGCTTGGTGCAATATCCAAATGTCATGGACTTTTCGTTTGTTTAAAGCAATCCTCAGCATCGTCATTATAACAACCATTGGAAATCCACTGCTGGACATAGAACGAAAGAAAGAAGAAAGAAAGGAGGAGTTTTGCCCAAAATTGCCGCGTTGGGCAAACGTGGTGGTAATCACAGAGCGCAGCCTTCGGGACACGGTTGCTGCCCATCCCCGCTCTATATATTTGAGCTTCACTAATTCGGATGGATATACCGCCATCTATCAGTTCTGGTGCCTTAGTCGCCTTTTACAGCGGGTACCTGGTACAGCGGGAGGTGCTATTATACTCTGTCGGTATCTTACGGATATTTGAAACGATATATGGTGTTTCATGGGCTTTAGTTTTGTAAAAGTTTTCACACCAGCCACTAGGGGATTTTTTTTTGTGACGTGCGCAATTACATATATTTATAAATAAAAAATTTAGTTCTTTGTAACATTAAAATAACCGCTTTCAACTAAATGCATATGAATGTATGTACGGTGCACATACCAAAATATATAATTGATTTTTTTCATGTCTGTTTGTACCCGCATATCTCTGGAACAACTGGACAAGTTCGGACGAAACTTTCACTGGCAGATAGCTGATATAACAAGGAATAATTTAGTTTGTATATCATTACGATACAATAAATAGGAGCGAAGCATCAATCAAAAATGTGGCAAAAAGGGGAGAAAAATTTACGTTTTGAGGAGAATATGCTGGTTAAAGTCACTATTCCATATCTTGTAAGCTTTTAAATGTGTCTGGTGTCGACAGACTAGTTTTCATTGCTCCATTTATCCAATTGACTATTATCAATACATACAATAAGAATTGAAGTGTCTGTTCGTAATAATAAAATTACTGATTTTTACTAAATGCATATGGATGTGTTTTCAACATATATAAAAACATATTAAAAAAAACTGTCTGTTTTTTAGAAGTAATCTCTGAAACAGCTTTACCGATTTTGATAGGACTTTCACTGGCAGATAACTGATATATTAAGGAGTAACCCTAATATACCTTGGGCGATACTACATCACGCTTTTTATTATATAAAACAAAGTCAAGAAACATGCAGCCCACGTGATAGTAAACGTCACTGTAGCCTGTAGACGCTCGTGATATCACATGGATATCACTAGCACGATACCAATCTTGTGACTATTTTGTCACATTACCCAGTAATTTCACTGCCTCTCTCACCCTTCAGACCAGAACAGAGGAATGCTATTTAGCGGTAGAAATAGGTGAGAGTGAGGTACCAACGCAAACGACCTTTGTGTTGTACCTCATGTAAACTAATGCACTACGATAAATAGGATCGGAATACCAATCAACCCTATACAAGCGTCAAGTCCAACTTTGTTCAGGTGTGACATTCAAAAATAATAATTCTAGGCTTGTATATTTATTTAGAAATTCCCAACAAAACTAAGTAACTTGGTAGTGTCAATAACCTCATGTCCATAAAAAGGAACATATCCCCAAAGTCAATTCCCAAAAACGGTCTCAAATTGTACGTCATATGAGTCATGATGTTTGCGACCATAAGATGACCATAAGTATATGCAGAGAGAACATTTGCTGATCTCAGAGTAAGACACAAAGATTGGCTTGATTTCGAACTGAAGGTTGAATCCGATTGCTCCATTAGTACGTTTTTCTTTATAACTGACGGATGCATGTATTGTAATATGTCGCGTTGTATATTCTATGGAGAAACTAGCTATTTACCCGTGACTTTGTCTGTGTAGACTTCATCTGTCTATTATTTTGTTATACCTTCTAAGATTAAAAGGAAATATACCTTCAAAGGGTTCTAAAATATGTAAATTTTCATGAAAATCGGTTCACCGTCAAATAGTAATAAGTTGACTGAAAATCTCATAATAACCTGACTCGGAGATAAGTTAGTTAAAGCACTTGTGTAACGGACATCAAGCAACAGAGCAATCACATATATAATACTTAAATACATAGTTAACACCCAGAAAAATAGATCAAACACAAATATCAATTATATAAATCTTTATCCTAGGAGAGGATCGAAGCCATCTTGTGCGTAAAGGATCATAGCTTCGATCTTACCAAATGAGTCATCCAGCCCGTTCTCAATAAATATGTAAAAATAATTTAAAAATCATTTATCTATTTATTTCAGTGGCAAAAAAAACATTTTTGTTTAAACGTAAATTAAGCATTTGGAACACAGTGTACATATACTACTAATATATTATTTCATCGTAACAGCCATTGGAAGTCCACTGCTGGACTTAAGCCTACCTAAGAAAGGGAGGATGTCACCCTTAACTGCCACGCTGGGCAAGCGTGTTAGCAATCGCATAACGCAGCTTCACGACTTAGACGCCTTGTGTATTTGAGTTACACTGTTTTCTATGGATATACCGCTATCAGTCGGTTCTGGTACCTTAGTCGCTACATACAACATCTAGTAAAGGGAAGGTACTAATTTACTCTGCCAGAACCTCACGGCTATATAACACATAGTTTGATTATAACTAGCGAACCTCACGGCTATATAACACATAGTTAGATTATAACTATCTTGCAGCACACGACTTCGCTTACATTAAATTCAGCCATGTAATTTGGCTAAGATTATAAAAACATCCGTCTCATCCCATTTGACACCAAAATCAATTCATGGCGTGTTAAACAGACAGAGTAAATTTTGCAATTATAGTCAGTATTATCAGTTCGGAGTGGTCTTTATGTACCATAGTCTGAGGCGCCGGGCATTGCCACAAAAATATCCCGTTACTCCGAGACGAACTAAACCCGAACGATTCGTGATAAGTAATGACCATCGCTGGCTTAAACTTAATACTCGACCGACAACTTCCTTAATAGAATGTGATGTATCCAATCATTATGTAAGAACCCGGACGATGCAATGTTAGAAACGGTATCCATAGTTGTATTTTTATTCCAGTTCTAATTTTTTACTGTATTATAATTGTCCTTGTATTTTGATCCTTGAATGGAAAGGCACAAGAATGCAATTTGTCTGGCAAAAAAGCATACAGCCCGCTTGATGGCAACCGTCACCGCAGCCTATACCAGCTTGTGATATCAAGGATATCATCAACACGTCGGGAGCCTTATCATATCAAACATTTTGGTGATAGAGACCGTGGAATTACTGGGTAATCTTGTTAATATAACAAACGCAAATTTTTTTATGGATGGATGTATGTACGTTACTCTTTCACGCTGTTTCAACTGAACAAATCTGTATGAAATTTGGCACAAAGGTCATTGATAGATTGGATACATTTTATCTAGCTATATATATGCTCCTATCGGATATGAATGATTTTTTATTTTTCTTTAGAGAAAGGGAATTTTCCTTAGGGAAAGGGCAAGTTTGCAATTTAGCTAACTTCTTCCTAAAATAACAAGAGTTCCCTTGGGATGAGACATAAAGAAGAAAGTAACAAAATGAACTGGAGGATCTTATTGCACTTAATTTATAATTTTGACACAAAGTTGCCAATTCAAAAAGCCTATATTATCTGTGATCTATAGACTATGGCACGCGCGAAGGTGAAACGAGACGTTGGTTGATGGCAAACCAGGTTTAATCTGTGGACAAGGTTATTGCCGTCTCGCTCCCTCGCAGGGACGTGATACACCTCTCTCACTTCGTCCGCTCTGAAGTGTTACTTAACAGATATTTATTACTAGTCTGACAGATTTTTATAATTATTGAGAAGAAATGCGTTTTGTAATAAATAAAATTCAAATGGCTATGTAATTCCGAATTGTTTCAAACACTATATTAATGTGAAAGTATATCATCATACCATCCATTGGAAGTCCACTGCTGGACAATTACTGTCTGTCAAATTACACCTTTTATAGATAGACATTTGTTTTGCAGTGGACGTTTTTAAATCTGCCGTGAAGATGATGTTAATGAACAATTATAGATTTAATTAATTTATGATGCCGTAAGGTACCGGTTACGTAGAATAATATCTCCTATTGTACCAGGTGTCGTAAGAGACGACTAAGGTACCAGAACCGACAGATGGCGGTATATCCTTCCGAAACTGTGTAACTAAAATGCAAAGGGTGGGGATGGGTAGCAGCATCCCTGTCGTGAAAGCTGCGCTCTGCGATTGCCAATATGCTTGCCCAGCAATTATGGGCAAATTCCCCCTTTTTTGGGGAAGCCTATGTCCAGCAGTGGACTTTCAATGGCCGTAATGATGATGGTGCAAGCAAGTGAAACCTTCAATAGCTTGTATGATGCATTCTTGTTTGCCACGTTTACCACCAAAAGTGTATCTTTCCACAACCGGCTAACCTTGAGCATTTCAACAGTGTCTTTTTAATTTATTATTCTTACCTTGTTTTATATTTTTATTTCTAGTTATTACTACTGATTTACTGGTACCGGCGCAATAGAATAGTACCTTCTCTTCTTAGTCAGTGGAATAACCATCCGAAACAGCACAACTAAAATACTCCACACAGGGTGGGGATGGACAGCAGCATCTTCGTCGCGAAAGTTCCGCTCTGCGATTGTCACCACGCTTGGGAGGCCTAAGTTCAACAATGGACTTTCTTTGGCTGACATGATGATGATGGTGATTACTGATTTATCATTATAGTAGTGTTTGCTACCGATATTTAAGTTCACTTATATTATATTTATCATCAGCTTATAATATCCGCGCTGGGTAAGTGTGATGCAATCGCAGAGTGCAGGTTTCGCGACGGGGATGCTGCTGCCCATCCTCGCCTTGTGCATTCAAGCTGCACTGTTTCGGATGAATATACCGTCTATCGGTTCTGGTACCTTAGTCGCCTTTTACGACACCTGGTGCAGTAGGAGGTATTCTACTCTGCCGGTACCTCACGGTAATTGGATTAATGTATCATAATTGCATTTCCTAGGTTTGGGTATAACTGTTGCGTTTCCATTAAGTAAATCATCTTCATGGTCTCTTATTATTGAGGCTATGAGCCAATTTAAGATAGCCTAACGAGCTATGGAGAGGGCAATGCTCAGAGTTTCTTTGCACAATCGAATCAGGAATGAGGAGATCCTTACTAGAACTTAAGTTACCGACATTGCCCGGCGGATTAGTAAGTTGCAGTGGGCAGGGCATTTAATACGCAGAACCGATGGCCGATGGAGTCGTAAGGGTCTGGAATGGAGACCACGTACCGGCAAGTGCAGCGTCGGGCGTCCACCCGCAAGATGGACAGACGATCTGACTAAAACCGCAGCATCGCGCTGGACGCAGGTCGTATACAGCCGATTCTATTAGAAATCACTTGGAGAGGCTTATGTCTTAAACTTGGCTTATGTCTTAAACTTGG
>JACJUM010003212.1:4104114-4130623 GCA_020976665.1 Heortia vitessoides | reverse complement strand
AAAATTAAATGTGGCAACGCTTGACGGTGTTTTATTTGTTTGCATGTAACGAATAATATGACATTACGTGATAGCAACTTGATCTGTCGATTCTACAATCAATTGTGTACGTTTTTTCACTGAACATTGGCACAAAGACTTCTTAGTGTAAATTTTGTATTTCGTTATTCTCAAGTCAATGGCTAGACATAATCATATCAGCCGTAAAAAGGCCTGTTAGACATAGGCCTTGAGGTATTTTTGCCCATAATTGCCGCGCTGGGCAGGCGTGGGTGGTAGCAAGAGCAGAGTATAACTTCGCGACGAGGGTGGTACTGCACATTTCCACCCTGTTTAGGCTGTTTCGGATGGATGAATTACCATCTGTCGGTTCCGGTACCGTGGTTCTTACGACAGCTGGTACAGGGGGCGGTACTATTCTAGTCCAGCGGTACCCCACGGCTCAATTGGATTATACTAGCTGGACATACTAATATATATAAATTCACAAAACATCTCATACGTTTACCTGACTCAGCGTAAAGTGACACAATGCAAAAATAAAAGTTTCGAGAAAATGTAACTTTAATGATTTTTTGTTCATTTATATGTCAATAATTTAAAAACTTTAATGGTCAGATTGCTGATACGTCATTTGTAACTAATTTATTCATTTGGTAATGAATGGGTCCAAAATTTAATAACAAATTTTGCTACTAACACTTTTTGTGAATATGACATTTCCTACCTAACATGTGTTGTGACACTTTTTTTGCCGGGAAGCGAAAAATGTCTTAATTTATATATATATTTATAATTTATAATTTAGATATAATATAACTATCCTATCTCTCTAGTTGGATCAAACTGTACGTAGTTAGTAATATATATATGAAAATCACTTACTGAAGCGTATAGAAGTTCATCCAGGACACAGTGCCCATCTTATGCGCTAAGTCATGATTTAGTTGTGTTAAACGAACAGAGTCATACATTTACAATGGTAGTTAAAATTAAGATTTATCAAAAATACGGTCTCTATAGGTCACCAACTAAAGCATAATCAGCTTAAAATACTAATCATTAACTATTAATAATTATTACTATATAGGTGCCTATAAGAACAGGCTAGACCTAGTTTAGGTACCTAAGTATCAAAATGTATTTTAGTTTAAGTTACCTTTTGTTGTTGAATAAAGTTATTATTATTATTATTATTAATTAAAAAACTCTTCACACAATTATTATCGGACGACGACCACTCAAGCCGAGGACCGTGACTAGAGGCGCTATCAAGTGACCGCTGTCTGTCCTTTTCCTATTTCCTCCTTCACCTGAAATTAAAAATTGGGTCAGCTGGCTCCATAACGATTGATTGCATATATTTCTATATCGTCAGACATACCGCCATCTGTCAGTTTCGGTACTTCAGTCGACTCTTACGACACCTGGTTCAAGGAGAGGTTCTATTCTACTCTGCCGGTACCCTAGTTAACTATTGATTATGTAGAATGTAAATGGTTTATCTCTCTGTTTCAGACTGAATAATGTGGAACCTTCTGTTGGTGTCGGCACTCTTCGCGACCGCGCGTTGCAAACAACTACCACAAGACACAAAAGGTTCGTATATTGACATTTTGTCTGGTGATTTGTACCAAAAACAATTGTTTAGTTCAGACACCGGTCTCAGACAAATGATTTATTTATTTATATAATCATACGGTTTATCCCAATTACACAACTATGAAGTTGTAACAAAAATTACAATATTCTACATCGAGCTTAATTATTAACGATTTGACGTTGTCGACAAAAAACGTCAAAGTCTGAATGAGACATAGGAGTGCGTTAAGTGCCAGCTGCATGCGGCATAAAGGTGATTGCGCACGCGCTACAGTACGACATGACAGAGGCACTATAAATATGTATATGATATATTTTTAGTAACATTTTATATTCACACATCTCATTGACCGGACTCCAAGGTAAGTCGCTTAAAGCACTTGTGATATGGACATCAGACAACAGGTATACATTAAAAAGAACAAATTCCCACAACATCTCATACATTTACCTGATTCCGTGATAAGTCGCTTAAAGCACTTGTGTTACGGACATCAGACAGCAGAAGAATTACAAATATACTACTTAAATACACATATTTGACACCCAGACACAGAACAAATATAAATATCATCATATAAATATTTGTCCTGGGTGGGGATCGAACTTACAGCCTTTCGCGCGCAACATTCACTAAGTCCTGCGCCATCGGGCCCGTCATAAAAAGGAAGATAAGGAAACAAATGCTTATTAAAATTATTATGTATTTTTTTACACGCTTTATATTAGCTATTGTTCGCCCTTTAGGTGGACTTCCTACGCTGCCCTTTTCTGTTTATAGACTCCATTAAATATCTTTACTTCCTTGCTTTCGACATCACAGCTGATGCAAAACATCCACTGCTGGACATCGGCCCCAAGAGAGGGGGGATTTGCTCATAATTGCCGTATTGGACCAGCAACTATAAAGCGTTGCTACGCTTCCTAGAAGAACTGGGAAGAGTTGGGCCAATTGTCCAGGATAAAAAGGAGTAATAAAGCGTTAAATGTTAAGCGGAAACCTGGAAAAATAACAATTATCATCAGTTCACACTGACTAACTCTATAGTGAGGTAACTAACAAACTGTAAGTCGCAATCCTTGTTCTCGGGAATGGGAAACAATTCCTTGATGATTATTCGTAACCAGACATGGGTATACATAAAAACCATGTAAGGGATTTTGTACGGCTCCGTGGGAATACAATCCTTATTGTGGTGCAATAAAAATTATTTCGCGTTACGCCTCGTTTGTGTCGTAAAGATATTTAGTCCTGGAGACTTTCTTTGTTAATTTCTGTTCAACGTATTTATTTTGCGACGCTAGAGTTTTAGTTTAAGAGGGTTTCTTTGCGTGGATCCCTATTTTTACTGGGTAATGTGATAAAACACCATTATTGTCGTATGGTACCGGCATATAAGAACAGTGCCTATACTATGTGTCGTAAGAGACGACTAAAGTAACAGAACCTACAGGTGGTATATCCATCTGAAACAGTGTAGCTTAAATACAACGGGCGGGGATGGGCAGCAAACGACTCCGTTACTACAGCTTCCTTTTACAAGGTCAATGTATTTTTCTGTGTACCATCATTTTTATCCAGGCATTAAGTAACAGTTGGAATGAGAAAAAGGAAGTCAGTCCGCAAGTACAAATGTACCTACTACAAATGATGGCCTGTCCTGGAATACACGTGGGCATAGTAGTATTAAGCTTTTTTACCCAGCCCCCCCCCCCACCCTTTCCCTTTCCGGCAGAAGTTAAGCCCTTGCTTTAAAGTATAAAACATTTTAATACAAAAAGCCTTTGATCAATGCGGTTGACACGGTTTTTCAACGTTTGTTTAAAAAATTATGCAATAATACTTGTATACAAAATTTTACTTGCCCGAATTTCTTTGGCTCCAATGTTTATTTACCATCAAAGATATGTGATATTCTCTTGTTTGCCTGCACATTAAATTTTCTAATATTACGAGTGCCAGACGTTTTCTTATCAATTTTATTCATTGTAATAATATTATTAATAAAAGTCTAGAGGTACCAGAAGAGTAGATAAAGTAATAGTACCTTTCTCTGTACTAGGTGTAGAATAGGGTGGGAATTGGCAGCAGCATTGCCAACACGCTTGCCCAGCAAGGCAATTATGGGCAAAATTCCCCCTTTCTTGGGTAGGCCAACGTCCAGTGGACTAGTGGACTTCCAATGGCTAATATGAGGTACCAATAAAGGCGACCTTTATATGGTCTACCTCATCAAAAAATTATCTCTTTTCTTCCTTTTTTCTTGTGATCGAAGTGTCCCCAGTACGTACCATGTCCCCTCGCGTACAAAGGATGCGCTGAGTGTCTCTCGGGTCAACGGCCCGCGTCCTGACGGCCCGTTTATTACTGGACCCCGCATCGAAGTGAACGACCAATTTTATGCGCTCACTTGGTCAGTACAATGAGTGCGACTCGCGCTGTCCGCTCTTAAGCTGCTAATTTTATTATATATATATATATATATTTACATGCAGCAGACTTTATACAAAGGTAGGTATCACGCTCATCTATTACTTCCGAGAAATATCAGTGTTCGCATTGCTGAGTTCCGGTTTGAAGGGTAAGGTAAGCAGTGAATTACTGGGTAATGTCACTTCATATGAAGTGTGGCACAAGGTTGGCATCGTGTTCGTGATATCTTTATGACAGCTGCACCCACAAACCTTAATCCATTGCAGAGATTTGAAACAAAGTTATAACAGCCTTTATTTCTATTTCAATATCCCTTCCACACACCAACAAATCATATACATGAAAAAATTATATATTCAATCTATCTCAATTATACAAATTCAATACATGCATATTAGTGAAAAAAATAGTTACAAATTCTGTAAAAGTAATGTAAGACTGTTTATAAAAGACAACCCCCACAATCTCCGAACTAAGAATAAAGTGCAACTATCAGCATCTAGAACTCTCTATGGAAAGAAGACTGTACTGTTTGGAGGAGCACAGCTGTTCAATAAGTTGCCTAACAACATAAAAGTGTGTAAAAACATTTATATATTTAAAAGTAAGTTAACATTGTATTTAGAGTGTACATTGTAGACTCGTGTACCGGCTAATTGTATATTTTTATTACAACTATGATAATATCTCATTGTAAATTAAATGTAATTTTGTATCAGAATCAACCTGAAAAAACCAGAAAAATCCTGAATGTGCCTCTATAGACTGATGTGACGATTATAGTTATCGTCTATATGCTTGCTTGTCGACCTGGTCTATTAAAAATATATATATATATAAAATTCTTGTGTCACAGTTTTAGTCACTATGCTCCTCCAAGTTGGCGCTATAGTTCTGAAAATCAGTTGTAATCTATTTTGCACACCCTCAAGTAACAAGGGTGGAACAATTATTACTTTACTTTCTAACCATTTCATTTATCTTTCTTTTTTACGCTGTACGAATTTTTCTTACCATATCACATTTCATTACCCTTCTATCAAACCCCTTTTTAATAGCGTTAGATTAGCAATAGACATTTATTTTTTAGCAATAATAGTATAGGCATTGTGCCACTCATCGAGTGGTGGTGATGCTGGAACTGACGTCAGCGATATTCAGCACAATATCAGCTAAAAGACATCCATTACTGGACCCCAAGTAATCTCCAATAGGACCGGTTGTATGTGGCCTGTGTCCAGCGCGTTCCTGCGGTTTTAGTCAGATTGTCTGTCCATCTTGCGGGTGGACGCCCGACGCTGCGCTTGCCGGTACGTGGTCTCCATTCCAGAACCTTACGACTCCATCGGCCATCGGTTTTGCGTACCAAATGCCCTGCGCACTGCCACTTCAACATAGCAGATTAGTAAGTTGAATTGGGCAGTACATTTGATACAGCGATATTAGGTTCGTAAATAAACCTGTGGGGGTTGTGGGTCGATCACCTGACTCCGCGTAACATTTTCCCTTATCGTACACTTAGTGACTTACGAACTCGCTAAAAATGTCTGAAGGAAAAAATAAAATAATTTATTTTAAGAAAAAATATAAATAAAGGTTTTTCTTAACTTTTTTTATTGATTTTGTGTAAGGCAGTGTAGCTCAAATGCATAGGGCGGGGATGGGCTGTAGCATCCCCGTCGTGAGGCTTGGCTCTGCGATTACCACAACACGCTAGCCCAGCGTGGAAATTATGGGCAAAATTCTCCCTTTCAATGCCTGATATAATGATTTTGTATTGTTTCCACCAATTCACATAGTGACCATCACGCCGCTCCTCATCATCAAGGAGGTCGTTTTCATACGTCACAACCTACTTGGGCACTTACAGAGACCTACCCTTTCGGTTGTTGATGACCAAGTCGACGGTCTATTGATTGCATGCGTCACCGCATCGCAGAGATATCACTAGTGCGTTGCCAACTTTGAGATTTGAAGATATTACCCATTACCGAGCAATTTCACTATTCTCTTCTTCAAACCGGAACAGCTATGCGAACAGCTATTTGGCGGTAGAAATAGGTTAGAGTGTGGTACCTATGCAGACCTTTGTTTGAGGTCTACCTCTAGTAAATATTTTTATGCTTTACTCACCAGACGATCGGATTGGGTGGTACATAGCCTTCATTTTGTCTTAGAGCATTAAAAGCTTTTTCTTCAGGCCGTAGTTATAGAGGGGTCAAGTCAAACGATGCGAACCATATCTCGTGAAATAGTGCCTTCTGCTAATTTTAATAAGGCCATGTCTAGATCGTAAACATTTAGTACATAACTGGATATATTTTTGTTATTTTATAACCCCTTTGTGTCATCATATTGACGGGCTGTTTGGCGTAGATGGTAGTGATACTTGTACGCCAAACGTTTTGAATTCGATCCCCGCCCGGGACAAATATTAATGTGTTGATATTTGTGTTTTTCTGTGTCTGGGCGTTAAATATATGTATTTGAGTATTAAATTTATGATTCGTGTGTTGTCTGATCAATATGTGAGATTATATGGTGAATTTATATGTTATTATATATTATAGGTTCATGATATAATCTCATTATATATTATATGTAATGCTGAGAGGTACCAGCAGAGTAGAAAAGTAGCTCCCCCTTTACCAAGATTCTTTGGTAAAGGGGAAAAAGGACTTGTGCGAGTAAGAAAAGCCAGAGAGGTATGCCAAGATGAGATTCGTATGATTACGTAACAAGTGGAGATTCGTAGATTCAGCCTTCCACGATGGGACATAGGAGTGATGTATGTATGTACTAATTTCACACAATTCTTAATATGTTAAAATATTAATATTAAGTAGAATGAGAAGATTTCTAACTCATACTAAAGAAAGTCTCTATCTCTCTGTGTCTACATAAACTATTGAGTAAATAAATTTATAAAATATAATGTGTATACTATCTTTGTAAACATTTTTTTTGGACTTATATATGTCCTAGTTTAAGTTTTCTGCCACTTGAGGCGCTGTATCTCTTTCTAAAATGGACATAGAAGTGTCACTATAAGAAGTACATATAATAAAAAGTGTGTTTAATTAGAATTCTAACGAGTTTTATTGAAATATAACCTTAAGTCAAAATAAACAACCGTAACACCGCAGAACAGATATTAAATATTTTTTCTCTTGAAAATTTTTATACGCTCCCAATATGCTCCAAAGAACATTTTTACTGGTACTGCAAAGGTTTTAAGTGGTTATAAATAATAATAATAAAAAGAAACTTCACCTCCATTATAGAAGGAGATAACCAAGAATTGAACCTGACTATTCTAAAGATAAACATACACTCCCATTTGTGCTATGAACTAAGAAATGAAAGCACATATAGTGGTATACCGGCAGATTAGGACAACAACTCACTCTGTACCAGATTTCGTTAGAGGTGATTGAGGTACTGGAACTGAAGCTGGATTATCCATACAAAAACAGTGTCGTACGAGAACAGGGTGGAGAGAGAGGGACACAGCGTCTTCTTCGAAAAACTACGCTATGGACAGAAGTATTAAAATCAGTTGGTTCTATTGAATATCTTTCTATCTCATTGCATATCTTTGTCGACTGGGAGATAATACCAGCTGACATTAAGTCCGCCATTTGTACATTTTGTAACATTTTGTGCAATAAAGTTAAATAAATAAATAAATTATATAATATTTGGTGCAATAAAGTGAAATAAATAAATTAATAAAAAATCTTGGACTCTGTGAAAGGCCTACATCCTACAACTGATATAATATCGACTGGCATTTATACATACACACATCACGCCCGTGTACCATCGGAGTACGAAGAGACTATGGATCTCTACTTACAACGAATTTGGCATACTTCCCTCGCTTACCTTACTCGCATTAGTGGTGGCACGATGGCGCAGATGGTAGTGATCCTATCTTGTGCGCCTGAGGTCGTGGGTTCGATTCCCACCCATAGCAAATATTAGTCTGGGTGTTAAATATATGTATTTAAGTACTTTTGTATTTCCTCTGTTGTCTGGCGTCTGTAACACAAGTGCTTTAAGCGACTTACCACGGAGTCAGGTCAATGTATGAGATTATATGGAAGTTTATTATTATCAATCTTTTCATACACACTCGTTTATTTTAAGTACTTCTGGTCTGGCCCTCGTTTACTGCCTCTTCTATAATATTGATATTCCTACCTCATGGTCTTTTTTTAATTCCAGAACTGCCAACAACCACGATAGCTGAGGCAACAGAAGACACGACGCAATGGCCAGGTGCGCTTGCGCCTCTCGACAAACTGACCGTCGCGTGCGAGCGGGACCGCATGCACATCACCGTCTCACTTGCACAGGCTGATGTTGATACTAACAGGTCAGTATAATGAACATTAGAATGGATTGTCTTAGGGTTCCGGCAGAGTAGAATAGTACCTCTCTGACTTTTACCCTCGAAACAGAGTAAATAAAATGAAATTGATCCGGGTTGGGCAGCAGGGTTCCGTCGCGAAGCTACGCTTTGAAATTGCCACCACAGCCATTATGGTTGAAATTTCTTCCTTCTTGGTTGGTCCTTCATGGTTCCTCGTGAGAGCCTCGTTCCCCCAGTAACATTAGAACTGACGTCAAGTAAGCATCAGGCTTGTTAGGGATAAAAGAAAACCGTATACGTTACAGATTTATGAAATATCACGATTAATAGTGCAGATCTCGCAATCTGTTTGCCTGGTTGAAGGTGAGGAGATCCGTAATAGAAAGTTGCTTACATAGTCCAGTGGATTAGCAAGTTGAAGATGCAATAGGCGAAGAATAATGCAAAACTGGTAGCCGATGAGGCCACGCCGAGGAGTGCAGTATACCATCCTCAAGTTAGACAGACGAACTGATTAGCACTGCAGGCTCACGCAATGTTCGCATTACTGTGTACCGGTTTAAACCGGTTTGAGGCAGTGAAATTACTGGGTAAATGTGATATAGTATCTTCAGTTCACAATGCTGGCGACACGCTAGTGATATCTTTGTGGTGACACGAGTGTTCATAGACTGAAGTCACAATAACCATGAAGTTGACCGTATGCTTTTCGCTGTACTTCGTAATATACAAAAAAAATGTTACTACCCACATACACTTGCAACATTACAAGTGCGATCCCGATCTTTGCGAAGGGTCTTTAACTCTTTCCAAAGATCGGGATAGACTCATGTATAGTAATCATGTTTTCTTTTTATCATCATCAAATCAGCCATTGGAAGTCTATTGTTGAATATAGGCCTCCCCAAAAAGGGGCAATATTGCCTCGCTGAGCAAGCATGTTGGCAGTCGCGTAGTTTCGCACCGGGAACGCTGCTGCACATCCCCGCCCTGTGCATTTGAGCTACTGTTACGGATGGATATACCGCCATCTGTCGGTTTTGGTAACCTCAATCGCCTGTTACGACACCTGGTGCAGAGAGGTAATTTTCTACTCTGCCGGTATCACACGATTTTCATTTATCTCCCTGTAACATATTTATTTAGATACGTGCCAAACACAATCCTTTTGAAAACTATAGTTTTGTTAATGAAGGACTAAAAAAATTAGGTCAAAACTATTAAAATGTACATGCTGTTATAAAGTAACTTTAAGCAGACAATATCTTTGTATATAAAAATTCCGTGTCGCGGTGTTTGTCCGGAATGAAGTCCTAAACGTTTGTAGATTTCTTAAATGTTTGCGTACTGTATACAGTTTGATCTAACTTGAGAAATTTATTTGAAGAAGAGAGAAGAGAAAAGAAGGTTAACTTACATCTTATGTTATAGTCGCAATATTTTTTTCATAATAATAATAAATTTCCACAACATCTCATACATTGACCTGACTCCAAGGCAAGTCTCTTGTGTTACGGACGCCAGACAACAGAGAAATCACAAATATACTACTTAAATACATATATTTAATACCCAGACACAGAACAAACACAAATATCATCATATAAATATTTGCTACGGGTGGGAATCGAACCCACGACCTTTGGCGCACAGGATGGGATCACCACCATCTGCGCCATCGGGCTCGTCTTCGCACTAATAAACATATATAGTTAGGGCAGGTCAGCTTGTTTTTTAGAAATAATTAAAAATCAAATTAATTTATCGAAAAAAAATTGTGGAAATAGTGTCACCAGTCAAGAGGTGGCGGCAGAGTAGAGTAGTAAGTACCCTCTGTACCAGGTGTCGTAAGAGGCGACTAAGGTTACCAAAACCGACAGATGGCGGTATATCCTTTAGAAACAGTGTAGCTCAAATGCAGACGGTGGGGATGGGCAGCAGCATCCCCGTCGCGAAGACTGCGCTCTGCGTTTGTAATACGCTTGCCCAGCGCGGCAATTATGGGCAAAATAACCCCTTCCATGGAGAAGCCTATGTCTAGCAGTGGACTTCCAATGGCTGTAATGATTCTGATGTGTGTGTCATTATTACATTAGTTATCAATTCTCTATCTCACTTTAAAAGGCCCCACAGCACAGTTGGTCGTGATCCAATCTTATGCGTCAAAGGCCGTAGGTTCGATCCTATACTTTTTTTGTTCCGTATCTGGGTGTTAAGTGTATTCAAATATTATTTTTGTGATTCCTCTGTTGTCTGATGTCCGTAACACAAGTGCTTTAAGCGACTTATCTCTGAGATAGGTCAGTATACTGTTATGTAAAATTATTATTGTCTTTTATTTTCATAACAATATTTTTTTTCATTAACACCTCACCTCTCACTATGCTTTGGTATAGGGGAGGTACCATTTTGCTCTGCCGGTACCTTACGGCTATGTGAGGAGTTATATGTCCAAAAATAGTAATTCCATCATATAAGGAAGGAAATCCAAAGCGTGTAACAATACATTACACCTTGATCTTATTAGAAATCAAATGTGAAAACGGTCACGATGTTTTCAAGGTGACCAATTGTGTGATAAAAGACATAGAATGTCTTAAAAAATATATAATCATTCGCCTTTTATGAGTCTAGTTTGCGGTACCCATTTGCGAAGTGGTAACCGAGGCTGTACCACTTTTCCGTGCAGTCTTGCATAATCTCGTTGTATTTGTACGAGTTTATTTGTTTGATTTAACAAGTGAATGTATAAGTTGAATGACAGAATATTACTCGTACATTTTGCAACGTATCTTGTCAATGCCTTGACGCGTAAGATTCTAAGTTTATTCAGATCCGATGAAGAGAAGAGAATAGAGTGATCCTAGCTTATGTGCCAACGGTCGTGGGGTCGATTCATACCTAGGACAAGCTTTTATATGATAATATTTGTGTTTGTTTTGTGTCTGGATGTTAAAAATATGTATTTATGTATTATATTTAGGATTCCTCTTTTGTCTGGTGTCCGTAACTTAAGTGCTTAAGGCGACTTCAACTAGGAGTAAGGTATTATATGAGTATTACTGAGGTACTGCATTTTAGACTGCAGCCTATAGACCCTCGTGTCATCACATAGATATTACTAGTGTCGTCGACCTTGTAAAGTGAAGATACTATGAAACATTTAGTCAGTAATTTCATTGCCTCTCTCACCCTTCAAACTGGAACACAGCAATGCGAACATAGAAATATCTGAGACGTGAGTGAGGTACCAATGCAGACGTTCTTTGTGAGAGGTCTATCTCTAGTATCAGCTTATTAACTCCATGTTTTTATTGCAGCGTGTACGAAACCTTCAACGGGATAGTGTACCCAGCTGGATTAGGGAGCAACTCCTCGTGTCTTCGGGAGTACGAAGGGGCGAGGGGAGATCTGCAGTACACGCTTCCACTAATGGGATGCAACACCATGGCTTCTGACAACGTAAGTAATATTTGACGTGAATACATTTAACGACTCCAAAACGCGGTTTATTTAACTTTTGTCATTTTTTATGCGACGTTTTGGTTACTTTACGGAAAGGTTCTAACATTTTCGGATGAAATAAACTGCGTTTATAGGCCGTTAAAAGAGTAGTTTTATAATGAGTTGTAAACATGTCATCATCATCACCATAAACTATTGCAAATCCACTGCTGATCATAAGTCTCTCCCAGATAGGAGATTTTTACCTAAAATTATTGCGCTGGGCACGCGTGCTGGCATTCGAAGAGCGCAGCTTTCGCGACGGGGAAGCTGCTGCAAATGGATATACCGCTACCTGTCTGTCGGTTTTGGTACCTTAATCACCTCTTACGACACCTGATGCCTGATATTCTGCCGGTACCTCACGGCTATGTCGGTACATCACCTCAATAAACATGTTAGAAAATATTACAAAAAGAACCTAATGATACAGTCTCGCATTAAAATGTCAACATCTTAAATTAAATTACACTGAATAGTTATAGAATCAAAGAATTCATTACGATAAATCATAACAATGACGCATAGCGCGGGTGGGGGGAAGTGCCGCCATTTTGAGATTATTTTGCTGCGTTTCGACATTTGAAATTAGAATATCTTTGATAGGGAGAAGATTATATGTTATTTTTTATTGCAGGTTCTTACATAAGTTTTATTTACGGGTTAAATATTCTAGTGGATATATAAGCTGTAGTGGAAGATATAGAGAAGGGACGAAATGCGGTATCCTAAATATTTTATTCTAAAACGTTCGCGTTCCATTTTACGCAGTAGACGATGACAATATCTTGTAATCTGGCTGAACTGCGATATTAGCCTTAGTTCTTGATCAAACGTCTGACGGAATCTCAGGAAGGTGGTATTTCCCGACCGTCTTCTCAATGAAATTTTTAGAATGTTTTCTGATTTTAACATCGTACATTGACCTGACTGCGTGATCAGTCGCTTAAATCAATTGTGTTACTGACATTAGACAACAGAGGAATCCTAAATATAACACTTAAATACATGTTTCTAACACCCAGAAACAGAGCAAACATAAAATTATCATATACATTTTTGAACATTTATGCATTTATGCATTATGCACCAAGGGTCGTGCCCTTGGTGCATAAGAAATAGGATCTAAATAATCTTAGTATTTTAGGCGTCGAGACAATGACAAGATGCGTTGCAAAATGTTATAATCTGTCATGAAACTCACACATTTATTTATTAGGCCACAAATATAATAAAAACAGAACACAACACAAATCTATACATACATGTAAATAAAATTAGAGTGTGTTTGTAATATTAAAATAATCGATTTCTACTACATGTATATAAATGTATATACGGTACACATACCAAAATTTATTTTTTTACAATTTCTGCCTGACATTTATAACGGCTAATCTCTGGAACGGCTGGACCGATTTGAACGGGGCTTTCACTGGCAGATAGTTTACGTAATAAGTAGTAACTTAGGCTATATCACATCACGCTACGTCGGAAAGGTGCGAAAAACGGGCGAAAAACGTCCGTTGCGTGCGCTGCGTGGAAGTTTGTAGTTCGAAAGAAAATATGCTGCCAAGGTCACAATTCCACGCAGACAATGTCGCGGGCACAGTTCATCATATAAATATTTGTCATGGGTGAGAATTGAAGTCACGACCCTTAGCGCACAAGATAGGGTCACTATCGCCACCAGGCTCATCGATACAATATCTTTAACACTCAAAATCACTTGTAATATTTGTATTGAGAATCTAGGCTGCTTGGAGTGCGGACTGTTCACCAAGCAAGTAGCCCAGTAGTTTTTAAATAATATAGTGAATATATCTTTTCTCGATCCCCAGGCAATGTGTACAAACGACTATTGAATGTCTCTCATTGTTCTGTCGCTCACTTTCATTCAACGCCCACACCTCGGGCTGAGTTAAAAATAACTAAGACAATCGCATATATTTTTTTAGTGTTTGTGTTATATTTGTTGTAGTCGTTTAGGTAGTCGAGCCTTTAAGTACTATTTCGAGTAGTCCAAGCTAAGGCAGACACATTTCCAAAATAACACTTTTCCTTAGTAAATTCAAATTAGAAAAGTGCCAATTCATTGCGTTTTGTTCGTTCATTTATTTAACGGCTTTAAAACGAGGTTTATGTAAGTTTTAACATTTTTAGTTTAACGTTATGGTTACCTTTACTGGCATTGTAATGTGGCATAATATCCTTAGAAGGATGGCAACACGTTAGTGATATTCTTGTCATATTACGAGCGCCTGTTGGCTGCAGTGACGCCTACTATCACACGGACTGCATGCCTGTTTGTCGACCTGGTCTAGTGAAGAAACAGTATCTTGAAGTCACAAGGTTGGCAGCGCGTTAGTGATATCCTTGTAATATTACGAGCGTCTGTTGGCTACAGTGACTATCACACGGACTGCATGTCTGTTTGTCGATCTGGTCTAATAAAATAAACAATAAATAAAAAAATACCTTGCGATAACTGTTTCCAAGATTGATAAAAAATGTGTTAGTGTTTTAAAGTTACAATTATTGACTACATTTCCTTCTTTTTATTTATTTTGGGTTTTTAATTTGTACGTCCACGTTCCTATACACGTAGTGTGTGCTGACAATGTATTGTAGCAAGGTAACCAAAACGTCCTAAAAATGTACAACGTTGAATTATATGCTTTTAAGGCCGTTAAATAGAATGTAGTTTCCTAATGATTAATTGCTTTGAGAATTTATGTGTCTGATAAACAGACAACGCATATTTGCAAAAGGATAAGTATTTATTTATTGCTAAACTCATTTTTTGACCCACAAAGCTGCTTATCCAAATTTGAATGGTCGTCGTTTTCCGACCGTCTTCTTAATGAAATTTTAACCCCTTTAAAACCCCTTTTCATGATTCATTATCATCATCATCATCAAACCAGCCATTAAGAGTCCACTGCTGAGCATAGGCCTCTCCAAAAATGAAGGTATTTTGCCCATAATTGCCGCGCTGGGTAAGCGTGTTAGCAATCGAAGAGTGCAGCTATCACGACTTTACTTTCATTTGAGCCGCACTGTTTCGCATGGATATACCGCCATCTGTCGATTCTGGTACCTTAGTCGACTCTTACGACACCTGGTGCAGTGAGAGGTACTATTCTACTGTGCCGGTATTGCACAGTTTTTTTTATGATTGGGAACACTATTAAAAGGTTTCTATATTTCCCGAGCCCGGTATGGGAAAGACGCAGGCTAACGTACCGTCTGACACAAGTTGATGTCTTGATGTCAACATCTTATATATAGCTGTGCCCGCGACTTCGTCTGCGTGGAATAGTTTTTTTGGTACCATACCTCTTTACCTTAACTTATATAAACTTTGAATGTAACATTTATTTATATCGAATCAATGGCCTGCAAAATAAATTTCAAGTTTCTAGCTCTAAAAATAGCGATACTTCCATACAACTTTTTATCCCCCCTTTCGATCCCTTACAACCCTTATTTTGAATTAAAAAATAGCTTATATCCTTTCTCAGAGTCTAAAGATTGTCTGTGCTAAATTTCAACAAAATCGGTTGAGAGGTTTAAGCGGGAAAGCGTAACAGACAGACAGACAGACAGACAGAGTTACTTACGCATTTATAAAATTAGTAAGGATTAACATCGTCTGTGGAATGTGTGCGTCGACTCATTATGCCACCGACCGTCTGTGACAGACAGACTGACATTACGTAATTGATTGGAGGAGGAAGCGCGTGATCGGAATGTACTGCCGACTCTAAATACATATATATCATATGTCAACAGTTTATCAAACGTTAAATTTGTAAATAACCAGCTGACGCGACATATTTTTTCGTACAATCATATATAGAGCCTATCCAAGAAAGAGGGTTTGTTTCCCCATCGAAGGGCGCAGGTTACGCGACGGGGATGCTGCTGCCCATCCCCGCCCTGTGCATTTAAGCTGCTCTGTTTCGGATGGATATACCGCCATCTGTCGGTTCTGGTACCTTAGTCGCCGCTTACGACACCTGGTGCAGTGGGAGGTACAGTTCTATTCTGCATTCGTAATAAATAAACGTTTGTACGTTTGTAACAAATAATTTCCAAAATTACAGAACTCATTTCAAGAACTCTTTCATGAATAGAAAATTGCATTATCAGCAAGTGAGATAAGTAACCCATTATGTCACAGGAGGGTAAATACGTGAGTAAAAACGCAAAGCCTTGTTAGTATAAAAAGAAATAGAACGGCAATGCGAACACTGCTGTTAGACGGTAGAAATAGTTTACAATGTTCTGTTTTTGAGTACATATCTAATCAATTTTATTGTATTTAATTTATTGTATTTAATTTTATTGTATACTAAATTATATAATTCGGATATTATTATTAAAGCTAGCTAGTAGTTAGTTCTTACATATTGCAGGGCCGTCGCAGGGTGTCACACGACATTAAACGCTAATTTATATTGTATTTTGTCCACCATGTTCGTGTAATGTGACAAGCAAGAAATAAATTTAAATTTGACGTAATAACTATGATAATAAATACTTTATTGTACACCAAACATAAATATACATGAAAAAATCAGTTATTATAAAGTACAATGGGCGGCCTTATCGCAAATAGCAATTTCTTCCAGGCAACCTTTGGCTGGAAAGAGTGAATGAAACAAAGAGGTAGTACGAGTCAGTAAGATGGATAGGAAAATATATTAAATATACATAATATAAATAGATTGTATTTACGCAAATAGATATAACTATAATGAAAGTTAGTGATCCTTCACCAACAGTTTAAACAGGCAGAGACTGCGTGCATCTAATATTAAGCGGGAGTGCATTCCACAAACGAACAGCCTGGACCGTAAAGGACTAACTTAAAACGTTGTGGAATGCACAGGCGTTTTCAATAAAAGGTTCTCTGATAACCAGAGAGAGTTCACGTAGCGGTCACCTAGGAAAACGAAACGATTTTTAAGATACGAAGGGTAGGAAGGGTCGTACAGAATCTTGTATAATACAGACAGGATGTGAGCATGCGTGCGAAGACGCATGGGAAGTCATTTGAGAATTATTTAAAAAATGGACGTAGCTCAATTGATTTTATGTCTGTCGCTAAAATCTATTGCATATTAAATACCTTTTTATCAAATGAATACTCCTAATAATAAAGAGGTATATATTGACTACATACAACACGTCAATTACAAACAATTTCATCGGAAGTCCATCAGTCGATCACGGAGTTCTGTCACGACGCCATCGTGTCGTGATCCGAGTAAGTAATGATGGAAAAAATCGGTCAAGTTCGAGCCGTGAACATCTATTAATAATATTATCAATTAGCTCCAACAATGCACACTACAATTAATAAAAGCATCCACCTATGTAGATCGTTATTCTTTGTATGCCCAGTGTTGCCTTAAGTTGTAGAACTTCCATACTAAATTGGCACCTCCTTTTTTCTCACTTGAGGGATGACTTTCGAAAAAATAATTTACACGTGTTTTTCATTCAAATAACTTCAAATACAGCAAAGTTCTTAACTGTGTTTGTGCCCCCGTTTTTTCAAAAATCCTTTCTTAATGCTACAATATGCTATAAAAGAACTCTTATAGTTTAGGCACTGCGTTAATAAGTCAGTCATTCACACAGCTTCTCCTTTAAAATCTATTACAAGCTCGTTGCCAACTTTCTGCCTTGAAGATATTATGTCACATTACCCGGTAATTCCACTGCCGTTCTCATGCTCGCACCCTTTAAAACCACAGCGTTGCGAACGCAGTTTGGCGGTAGAAAGATGAGGTTCCGATCCGACTTTTGTATGAGTGATTGTCGGAAAGGGAAGGTCTTTTATTATGTCTTGTTTTACTAACGATATTTATTCAGGATATTTGTTAGCGGGTAATATTTACCGTCATAAAAAAACTTAACACATTTTTTATCCAACAAGATTGTAATATACCAAGATTTATAACTTCGCGTGTTCCCTTGTTAATTTGACAGTGAACAAATAATATTTTATGTTAACTTTTTACCTGACTGAAAAACCGGTGCCCAAGATAAAACGAAATAACCCTCCTTTCTAATATTTATAAATGCGAAAGCTTTTTTCTCTTTCTGATGTATGTTTGTTTCTCTTTCAGATCTGAATAAATATTTGGCACAGATGTTTTTGATAGCTTGGAATGATATATAAATAACCTTTGTGCTAGATTTTTTTTACCAGAAAACATAACCTGTCTTTTAATTTTCTCTTTGGAATCAGAGCGACATAGAATTCTTCTCGGAATACCAAGAGTTCCTTAGGGAAGATAGGAAGCTAAGTATTAATGTAAATAATTATATTCGCATAACATCTCATACATTGACGTGACTTCCAGATAAGTCGCATAAAGCACTTATGTTACGGATAACAAGCAACAGAGGAATTACAAATATATTACTTAAACTCATAATTAACTCCCAGACACAGAACAAACACAAATGTACATCACATAGATGATTTTCTGGGTGGGTATTGAACCCGTCGTAAATTCAATCGATCCTAGGCAAATTTCGACATCACAGACAGAAAATTTATTTGGGTATATGAATACGTTAGGATTTTAAGTAATGCAATAATTAATATAACTTGACATTTCAAATAAGATGCAGATAGCGAAACAACTCTATAATGTCATGTAAAGCGACATTTGGTGATTCATAAACACCCACCTACCAAACGAATCGAGGTGTATCTTTATTTGGTAAACTTAATAAGTCGAGTTCGTATCATAGAAATACTAATTTTATATAACCCGTGCTAAGTTACTTAAAGCACTTGGGTTACGGACGTCAGAAAACATATGAATCACAATTTTTTTACTTAAATATATAATTGACTCACAGACTTAGAACAAACACAAATATTTGTCCAGGGTGGGGATCAAGCCCTAGGTCATGCGCACAAGAAAAACTAAGTCATCAAGATTTCTATTGTATTTGTTAAATGCAGTAAACATATATATATATGCTTCATCTATATAGACATTTCACCCATGACTCCGTTCACGTGATACTTTCTAACTATTTCGAGACAATAAGTCTTTATCATCATCTCTTTTTGGATGGATATACCGCCATCTGTCGGTTCTGGTACGCCACGTACGCAGTCGCTACCTTGTTTTACGACACCTGGTAAAGGGGGAGATACTATTCTACTCAGACGGTACCTCACAGCTATGACAGTAAATGATATCTTTAGATGAGGTAGACTTAATACTAATATCATCTGCATCTTCAGCTCACTCTCACCTGGGTGAACCTCGAAATTACTGGGTAATGTGACATAAATCTTTAAGTCACAATGTTGGCAACGCGAAAGTGATATCCTTGTGATATACGAGCGTCTATATGCTGCAGTTGCGCTTACTATCACGGGTCTGTTTGCTTGTTTGTCGACCTGATCTAATAAATAATACATAAGTGTTTGGCGGTAGAATAGTGAGGTACCAATACAGATGACCTTTTAAAAGTCTAGACTAACAATAAGTTTGTGACTATATTTCGTATTAAAAAACAGACTTGCATTCTAAATGTCCATAAGTGAAAGGAGAGATCTGCGACTGATCGATATATCATTAAAAAAGCATTTACTATTGTGGTTTCAGTCGTGAAATTTTTAAAAAAAGTTAATTTTAGTGAAAATTTTAGTCTATACTCTACGGCTAGTATTTTGCTAGTATTGTTTTCTTTACTGTTTATGAATAAGTCGACTAAGGTACCAGAAACAAATACACAGGGTGGGGATGGGCAGCAGCATCCCTGTCTTAATACCTGCCACCTACGATTGCCAACACGCTTACCCAGCGCGCAATTTTGTACAATGGCAGTTGACTTCCAATGGCTGTAATAATGATGTTGATGAGTAAGTCGACAAATTAGAATGCGGTTTGCATAATATCGCTTATCATCACAAAGATATCACTAACGCGTTGCCAAACTTGTGACTAGAATATATCATGTCACATTACCCAGTAATTTTATAGCCTCTCTCAACCTTTAAATTGGAACACAGCAATGCAAACACTGCTATTTGGTGGTTCTTATCGTTACCTATGCTCGGTATTGTGCATGTATAATAAGGTTTGCATATTATTTAATGTATGTATGTATGTAACAATCAAATATTTCCTCTTATTTTTATTTAATTAAACATCTAGTACATATTATAAAATCACATTAGATGAATTCATTACAAAATTAATACATGTTATGTATTATTCTAAAAATATTATGCAATTTTTCTCTTTAAACTATTATTATAAATTCAAGTATTATATTACCGATTCCTCTATCGTATAACGTCCGTAACACAAGTGATTTAAGCGACTTAACACGGAGTCAGGTCAATGTCTGAGATGTTGTGGGAATATATCATTATATTTCCTTTTTTACAATCTACTTTATCAATATATATTAGATAGAATGTGAAGATAGACGCTCGACTGACCTCAATCGGTTTTATGTAAGAATGAAAGGAGGTCACGATCTCGGCTGATATCATATTATATGACATTTCTTTTATTCGAACATGTATCGAATGCTAGCAATGCTGTTAGAGTAAGTTGCAGAACTAACTTAACACCCCCGTTTTACCCCCATAGGAATAGAATTTTCAAAAATTCCTTCTTAATGCTCTCCTGCGTTATAAAAGGAACTTCTGTTCTAAATTTCAAGTTTCTAACATTTATAATTTAGGCCCTGCGTTGACATATCAGTTAGTCAGACAAAATCAGGTAGAGTAGAATATTATCTATCTACACTAGATGTCGTAATAATCAACTGAGGTACCAGAATCGAATCGGCGCTATAACGGGGATGTGATCAAATTGACCATTCTGCGGTAAGGCTTATGACCAACTATGGCCTTGTTTTTCAATCATACAAATATACATTCCGCATGATGGTAAGAATCTTCGCAGACTACTCGTATAGACGTTCGAAGTATCACAAGGATATCACTGGCGCGCTGCCAACCTTGTGACTTAAAAATATTAAGACTTGAAGATATTAAGTCAATAATTAATTTTTCCCTGTAATTTTAATCACTGCTTCTTTCACTCTTCAAATTGGAACACAGCGATGCAAACACTGCTGTTTGACGTGACGACATTTGTATAAGGCCAACCTCATTTAAATCGTTGTCCAGAGACAACAATTTTGATGAAATGGTTGTCTAGAGTACAGATTAATCTAAGAAAATGAGAAACTAAATCCCTACTAATATTATAAATGTGAAAGTAACTCTGTCTGTCTGTCTGTTACGCTTTCCCGCTTAAACCTCTCAATCGATTTTGATATAATTTGGCATAGACAATCTTTAGACCTTGAGAAAGGACATAGGTTATTTTTTAATTCGAAATAAGGGTTGAAAGGGGGGGATGAAAAGTTATGTAGGAAGTATCTCTATTTTTAGAGCTAGAAACTTGAAACTTATTTTTCAAGCCATTGATTCAAAATAAATAAACATGAAGTTCAATGTTTAAATAAGTTGAGGTAAAGAATTATGGTACCCAAAAAACTATTCCACGCGGACGAAGTCGCGGGCACAGCTAGTAGGTAATATTTTCTAATCTCAACTTTTATAGCACAAAATGCAATATCAATCAGCGTCTCGTTTCCATTTAAGTTGCTAACGGCTTTCCAAGTTAGTGAAAATAAAATCTTGTTTGAGGCCTTGCATCCATATGAAGAGTAGACACAGTTTTAGCCCTCATATGGGTGATTCGGTGAGGTCTTTACCCTAATAAAACTACTAGCAGGAAACAGATGGGAAATCCAATTATCTCCAATATGTAATATAATTATAAATTGACGGTGGCACCCTAGCGAAAAACCCGTTTCTCAATTCCTCCACGCCGCGTTAACGGTAATCTGATGCTCAATGTGCAATAAATAATCGAAACCCATAAAAACATGTCCCTCGGGAACTGCAGTAAGCTTACTCGTTATAGGGTTCTTTATCGTATATCATCTGGCTCTTTTTTTTCATTATGCCAGGTCAACAAACAAGCATACAGTATGCAATCAACGTCATAGTGATTGTTGTCGCAGCCTATAGGAGCTCGTGATATCACAAGGATATCAATAGTGTAGCGAACCTTGTGACTTGAAGATATTATGACACACACCCAGTAATTTCAACACTGCTATTTGGCGGTAGAAATAGAAGAGAGTAAGGTACCGGCAGAGTAGAACTTCTCTCCCTCTGTACCAGGTGTCGTAAGAGGCGATTAAGGTACCAGAACCGACTGATGGCGGTATATCCATCCGAGACAGTGCAGGTCAAATGCGTAGGGTGGGGATGGGCAGTAGCATCGCTGTCACGAAAGCAGCGCTCTGCCAACAAGCTTGCCCACCGCGGCAATTATGGGCGAAATTCCCCCTTTCTTAGGGAGGCCTATGTCCAGAAGTAGACTTCAAATAGCTGTCATGATGATAATGATAAAAATACCAATGCAGACGACCTTTGTATAAGGAATACCTCATGTGAAATTATTGATCTTATTGTGTTTAGAACTTTTGGCCTTAATAGCCGTCCAATTGTTAAATACAGAGCAATGCTTAATGTCTTTCGCGATCCATTGAAATGAGGAGATCCGGAAAAGAAACAAAATTACGGTACATAAATTGGTCCGGTGGATAAGCACGCAGAACCGATGGACGATGGAGTCGTAAGGTTCTGGAATGGAGGACAACCACCCACAAGATGGACAGACGAACTAACTAGATCCGCAGGATTACGCTGGACACATACAACCCTAAGTCCAGCAGTGAATGTCCAACTACTGATATGATGCTGATGGTGACTTCAATAGGAAAAACGGAACCCTTTTATCACTGATATTCGTTTATATTTCAAGCACTTTTGTTTCGAGAATGTGTAGAGGTATTGAGTTGAAATTAAAACCATATACTAAAACATGCATCCTCTTTAACTTATCACAAAACCAATGTTCTAGGTTGATCTAAAGAAAAGATGACGTCCTCAAAAGAATCAATCTTAATAGGTTTAAATCCCATCGACCCTTGTGCTATGAATTTGGTAAAGTATACATTATCATTTTGCAATCATCATCATATCAGTCAATGGAAGTCCACTGCTGGACCTCCCCAAGAAACGGGGAATTTCACCCTTAATTACCACGAAAGGGAATGAGCAGCTGTATCTCAACTACACTGTTTCGAATGGATATACCGCCATCTGTCGATTAAAAGGAACGATAATATTCTTTTCTGTCGGTACCTCACAGTATGTTTGCAATGTCATCATAGAAATAATACCAAATTGTGTTTTTATATAACTGCGGAACCCTCGGTGTATATCAACTCGCACTTGTTTGATTTTTTTTAATATTGTAATTAATATTTGATATTCATATTTTTTTTCACAACAATATAAAACATAGAAATGTAATTTGATATTTTATTAACAAATTGTAATAACATCTTAATATTTCCTGTCACGATATTTGTCCTAAACAACTGAACCGATTAGGATAAAATTTTCACACCATGTGTAGTTTGCTCCAACTTGAGAGATAAAATAGTTTATTTCTCAATATATAGTCGCAATTTTGTTTAATTGCAAAATATCAGAGTTTTAACAGAAGAGTTACTTGAGGTAAAATAAGTCGCCGGTAGCTTTGGCGTTAGAAGTAGGTAAAAGTGTGGTACCATTTTTGATGAGGTCTCCAACATTTAAGTGTTAGCCTGAATATCTTTAAAAATTACAAGCGCGTACCGCAGCTTCTCAACGTAACAGCGTCTTGCAATACCGTCCATTTTTGGTCGTCATTAAATCCATCAAGAATCGCAAATAAGGCTCTGTGTAATCCGGTCGGGTTTGAGAACCTCATATATGTACATTACGAAAGAACACGCTAGGAATATCGCGGGCGAACCAAGGTTGTTTGCCTTGTATAGGATGACGTCAGATTAAGGATTAGGGAGTATGTATAGCTGCGAGGTACCGGCAGAGTAAAATAGTATCTCCCCCTGTACTAGGTGTCGTTATAGGTGGCTAAGGTACCAGAACCGACAGACGGCGGTATACCCATCCGAAACAGTGTATCTCAAATGCTACAGGGCAAGGAATGGCTGCAGCATTTCCGGTGCGAAGCTACGCTCTGCGATAACCGCCACGCCTACTAAGAACGGCAGTTATGGTCAAAACTCCCCCTTTGTTGGGATGGTGTATGTCCATCAATGGACGTTCTGCAGCTGCTATGATGATGATGATGATAATGATAATGGGATAAGACTGTGCTATATTATTTCAATGTATGTGTCTGTCTGAGAGTATCATAGACCTGGAATAACAAGAGCTCCTTCGGGATGAGTTAAAAAGGAATGACCTTGTGCACAAAGTCGCGGGTAAAACCTTCATTCAAAGTTAATTCATAACAATAAATTGACCGGACTTCGTAGTAAGTCGCTTGAACCATTTGTGTCACGGACGCCAGACAACAGAGGAATTTGTAATTCCTATATACTACTTAAATTTATACATTTAACACCCAGACACAGAACAAACACAAATATCATAATATAAACTTTTGGTCTTGGTGGGAATCGAATCCACGACCCTTGGTGCACAAGATAGGATCACTACCAGCTGCACCATTGGGCCCGCCAATTTGCAGGTACATCGTGTGACATTATGCCTCCACCCACAGAATGTCCGAGGCCACAAAAAGATCACTTGTTTTACGTGTCTCACTTGATTTTTTCTATCACGCTGACCTTCGCGTCTACGTACATTCATTACATTACGTTTATTGGAAAGAAAACAATCTCTTTGTTTGATTAGTTCTTGACGATATTCGTTAATTAAAGAGGGCGTTAGTGTCGCAAAAACGTTTCATTTTTTGCAAGCCAAATCTTTATTTAATTATAATTTATTCTCTTATCTAAGTAACAACTTAAGAAAAAGAAAATTAAAATTATATTATTAATTAATAAAAAACGTTTGATGTTTTTGTTTGTATGTTACGAACGATTTAATACAAAAAAATTGATTGCCATCTCATACGTTAACTCGATTCCAAAATTTTAAATTAAAGTAGATACTGAGACAACAGAGGAATTACAAATATTATATGTACTTATATATCAGCCATTGGGAGTTCACTGCTGGACATAGGCCTCCTCGAGACAGGGAATTTTGCTCATAAATGCGGCACTGCGTGTTGGCAATGGTGTTAGCAATCGCAGAGTGCAACTTTCGCGAACGCTGCTATTCTTCCCCCCCCCCCCCCCCCCTCCCCCCCCCCCCGCCCCACCCCTCTGGATGATATACCGCCACCTGTCTGTTCTGGTACCTTAGTCGCTTCTTACGACACCTAGTACAAAGGGAGGTACTATTCTACACTGCCGGTAGCTCACGGCCTATATAATACATGCATACATACAAATAACATCCAAACACATTACAAATATAAATAATCATCATGAGCATATATATATTTGCTCTGAGTGAGGATCGAACCATGACCTGTGGCCCGCAAGATCAAATTACTACCATCTGCGCCGTCGGGCCCGTTCAATGATTTTTCGTATTTGTAGGAGATCATTCCCAGTCGCACGTGTTTTGAACAAGCTTGTTCTAGTTTATTGGTGAAGAGAACATCTTGACCATTTTCTGATCAATTCGACCTTGTGTGGTCATATCTTGCGGGTAATAGACACCACCCATTCAATGATATCTTGTGGTTAATGATGTTTTATACCTCTTTGAATATTCGTATTAATTTTTTTGTTGCACATTATAGTATTTAATTTATTAGACCAGATAGACCAAATAGCATTCTTGCATACAGCATAAATATTTGACGACCCACTTGGCGCAGATGGTAGTGATCCTATCTTATCTTATCTTATGTTATCTTATGTTTGTGTGGTATCGATGCCCACCCAGACCAAATATTTATATGCCGTTGCCCATTTCCGCCCTGTACATTAACCACTCTTTTATGGATGAAAATACCGCCATCTGTCGGTTTTGGTACCATGGTTAACGTATGAGACATTAGGGGAATTTATAGGAATGTGCTGGCAGAGTAAATAGCAGACAGATGACATACAATCCGCGCGATAGTAAGTCGGATATAGGCCCACCTAAGAAAAGGATTTTTTGATATATATATAATAAAAATTTATACATATATATATATATATATATACAAATATCATCATATAAATATTTGTCCTAGATCAAACACACAATCTTTGGCGTTTATAGTATATATAATACATATTATGAATAGTGATTGCTTGTAAAATTATAAGTTAAATACAGTTAGCCAAGCGATAATGATTATGGTCGAATTTCGACCACAAGCGACCACTAGCATATTTAATGTTGCCTCAAAAAAAGAAAGCATACCCACCAATATAATTAAGGCCATAGTTAATGGAGCAAAAAGATAGAACAAACAGCTATCATTATTCTAACATGTTCGAGAATTCGGTGAGACAGTACACTGTCTGACCGAAAAAAAGCGCTCTACATTGCGGTCCAGTTGTAATTGGACCGCAATGTAGAGCGC
>JACJUM010003212.1:4059055-4096181 GCA_020976665.1 Heortia vitessoides | reverse complement strand
ATATATATATAGTGGTGCAGACAATATATATACAAAATAGATAAACGTTACATATATAAGAAGCAATAAATACATAAGATATAAAAAAAAGTTGTATAAAGTTACTATATTTATTTTTTTGAGCAAATCTTTCTGTTCAATCCATTTATCAGCCACCGTCCAGGTGCAAAATGTTTTACCCAATTAATACATATTAAACTGTTTCACTATGCCGTGAGGTACCGGCAGTGTAGGATAGTACCTCCCACTGCACCAGGAGTCGTAAGTGCCGGCTGAGGTATCAGAACCGACAGATGGCTGTATATCCATCCGAAACAATGCTGCGCAAATGTACAGGGTGGGAATGGGAAGCAGCTTCCTCGTTGCGAATCCTGCGCTCTGCAATTGCCAACACGCTTGCCCAGCGCGGCAAATATGGGCAAAAAGCCTCCTTTCTTGGGAGGCCTATGTCCAGTGGACTTACAATAGCTGATATGATGATAATTATGAAACTGTTTCCAGGAGGTGTCCGAAGCCAAGGTAGGCGACACTGTGACCTTGGTGGTGTCCTTGGAGAAACAAGAGAACATCGGGATGCTGGTCCGCGACTGCTACGTACACGACGCACTGGGCTGGGCTGAGCACAAGCTCATCGATGAGGATGGGTATGTCAGATGTAGATGCAGTTTCGGAAGGTTACCGCAACTCGACGCCATTTTGCGTCATTCCGGACTATCATCCTTACTCTTGCTAACCCAGTTCCTCTAGGAAGCCAGCTTGAAAAAAAAAGTTTTCTTATTCTAATAAGCCTAATAATAATAATTATAAGCTCTCTCTGAAAGTACAAAAAAACACAATATCTCAGAAATATAAAGAACTAAATTCTATTATAACCTCATGACCCCACAGGATCATCACATAAATATTTGTCCTGGGTCGAGAATCGAACTCCCTACCATCTGCGCAATTGGCCCGACGGGACATGTATTTTTATTCATATTATTATATATGTCAATTTAAAGTGCACAGTAGATTCTACCGGTCCGATAATGCAGATGGTAGTAATCCTGTCTTGTGCGCTAAAGGTCGTGGATTCGATCCCTGTCTAGGACACATATTTATGTCAAATGTAATTATGTTTGTTCTGTGTCTGTGTGTTAAATATATGTATTTTAGTAGTATATTTGTGATTGCTCTGTTTTCGATGTCCGTAAAACAAGTGCTTTAAACGACTTATCACGGAATCAGGTCTATGTATGGGATGTTGTGGGCATTTATTATTATTAATGGTGTTATTATTATTCCTCTTTTCTCTTCCAGGTGTCCGCTTGACAGCGCCGTCATGGGCATGTTCCAGTACTCCGATGATGACATGCGCGCGCAGGTGTCTTTCTCGGCACACAAGTTCGCGTGGAGCCCAAGCGTGTACTATACTTGCGGTGTCAAATTGTGCAAACAGGCTTGCGTGAGTTGTCTTGACACATGACTTTAAAGTTGTATCCGCTCACGCTTCGAATGTGGTACCGGCAGAATAGAACAGTACCTCCCCCTGTCCCCAGGTGTCGTAAGAGGCGATTAAAAGACCAGAACCGACAGATGGCGGTATATCCGTAATAATGTAGCTTAATAGCACTGGGTGGGGATGGGCAGCAGCATTGCCGTCGCAGAGCTACAGACTGCGATTGCCAACACGCTTGTCCAGCGCGGTAATTGGGGTTGCTAAGCATAGTTATTAAGTATTATTTTTTGGTAATTTTAATATTTTATTGGCGCACAACGTGGTGTTTGATGGGACTTTTATTAAAACATAAATTTATATGCTATAATCTCTACTAATATTATAAATGCGAAAGTAACTCTGTCTGTCTGTCTGAATGTTACGCTTTCCCGCTTAAACCTCTCAATCGGTTTTGATGAAATCTGGCACAGACAATCTTTAGACCCTGAAAAAGGACACAGGATATTTTATTATTCGAAATAAGGGTTGTCAGGGGTTGAAAGGGGGGATGAAAAGTTGTATGGACGTATCGCTATTTTTAGAGCTAGAAACTTGAAACATATTTTTCCGGCCATTCGATATAAATAAATATGACATTCAAAGTTGATGTAAGTTAAGGTAAAGAGGTACGGTACCCAAAAAAATTACTCCACGCGGACGAAGTCACGGGCATAGCTAGTATTTAATAAATTATCCGTTTGAAAGAAACTTAATTATAGAATATATAAGAAACTAGAATCCTTAATTATAATTACCGATTTATTATGAAATAACTGATACAAGGGTTTGGTTGCATTCCACTGGTGGCTATGTTCCAGGTGCGCCGGTCATGCACAGACAAGAGCGGCCGTACTCGCCGTGACCTGGACGAAGGCTCGCCAGCCACGGTGGAGGTCTTCACCGGCCTGTACGTCAATGAAGCGGACTCGCTCGAGAGCGACGAGGTTATCAGTGAGAAGGTACGATGGCTCTTTGGTTTTATTACGTTGGTCAGATTGTAAAGTAGAAGTAAACTAATTAGTCCTGGGGTATCGGCGGTAGAATATCTCCCCTGTAACAAGTGACGTAGAAGACGATTTAGGTATTTCCATTCGAAAACTTAAATGCACAGGGCGGGGATTTGCAATACCCGTTGCAAATTTACGCTCTGCGATTGTCACTATTATAGACAAAATTTTCCAATTGCTACGGCTGTAGCTTGAACTTTGAGATTGAGAGCTCTTGATCTTGAAATCTATTTATTCCCAATCAAGCATTTTCGATAATGTGATATACATTGACTTTTCTAAGGCTTTTGATTGATTACCGCATGGTATTCTTTAATATTGCAAGGTAAAGTAAATTGCTTAACGAATTTAGTGATCTGGTCGACGTCGAAATCGAATTTGACTTATGACTTGAATCCAAATAAATAAATAATAGGATTCAGTAAAGAAATCGTATATTTCTTTTATGAACACATCTATAACATACATAAAATAAAATAATCGAAATTATATTTGTGCTGACAAAAGTTCAATCATTATTACAGAAAGAGAATGAGATTTGTATATCTCACCGTTACTTCGCCATCGGCATCTGCATCGCCGGCGTGATCTTGATGATTTGCGTCATTGCCGCCATAGCTTGCATCCTCGCACGACGACGTAACCCGAAGACGTACTCCCGAACTGGCAGCTCACTCTACAGCGGCCCGTACACAAACACTGGCTACTCGCACACCAGTTAAAAATATAATTCAAATAACGAACGGGAGAACGTTTCTCAAAACGTTATTCTTAAAAGGAACGGAAGGTGCAATTTGAATTGTGATGTTGGCATTCTATATTCAAAAGTTTAAATTCGATAATTGAATGTGGTATCGTGGACTTTGCCGTGTGGTTGTGTGTTTTAAATTTAAAATAATAAGGAAATAAATGTACAGGGTTTGCAATCTGTAAAAAAAAAATTGAGCAACGAATTTATTTGCGTAAAAAACAAATGGAATCGAAATTTTTATCGTCAAAATTGCGTAAGTGCGTGCGTGTTCTATAAATTTTAATGTGTCGAAGTACAAAAAACACACTGCCTAAGTCGGTTAAACTTCTCCGCAATTCGTATACGTTTACACCAGATTATCGTGTAATTAAAATAACATTCCTAGTTATGTATTGTCTTAATTATAATATGCGGCCATCAAGGTATTTTGCAGTGTTTATTTATACTGCTGTAATATGTATGCAATAATTTTTTTTTTTATTAAAATAGGTAGATACAGATCGTCCGAATTGCGCGCCCTTCGCTGATGTTTCTTTGTTATGAAACGTTTTTGTAAACCTTGTTTGATTAAAGAACAAAAGGTGCAAAGTTGGCATTCCAAATTCAAGTTTGAATTCGAAAATAGAAAAAATTATTTTGGACTTTATTGTAACAATGTAATTGTTAATAGATTTGTCCTTATTTACTCGCATTTAATGTATATTTTCCGTCATTTTGCCAATATCGAGCGAAAAAAAACTTATTAGCAGTAAAGGTCTATGATAGAAGTTTTTTCTTGTTTGTCAGATTTGAGCATAGACAACAGCGAGGCGCGCCATTTGATTGTAACAATCTATGCATATAATGTTGTGTTCGTAACCACAACGAAAGTCAATTTTTAGTTAAGTTTAGTATTTTACCAATTTACTAAGGCTTGAATACCATGTGAAAAATATGTAATAATATTTATATTGTGATAATTTGCGTATTATGTCCGTCCTTAATTAGATTTTTAAGTCTGTTCACTTTTTAAAGTTGACACGTGTTTGACTCATCTTTATGTAATAATGACTGTTGACTTTAGAAAGTAATATTTTAATAAACTGAAAGGTTGCCTTGAATTACGTAAATAATTAAAAAAAAACCTCAACGAAAGTCATTTGTTGACGTTTATGTACTTAAGGGGTCTTGTTAAGGGTCTGGAAAAACATTTCTTACCTCATTCAAGAAAGGAAACATTTATTGAAATATTTTTTATTGTTTTTTTTTATTTAGACAGGCCTTTTATATTTTCAAAGGTGGTGGGGAGATACAATTATCATCACATTTTTTTGACATTTGTAATTGGAACTGTAAAATGGATGCCATATTTTTTAAGTTTAGTTATATTTAAGATTTATCACGAGGTACGTCCATTGCGGTGCTATTTTGATATCGGCTTTTTTTCTGTTGTTGTGGCGAAGGTTTAGGGTTACTTGTAGCTTTTTCTTCATTAGGTGACGATTTCTATATAGTCATTATATGTAATTAAACAAATAATAAGTTGAGTTTTCACTTGTCTGTACAACTAGCGCCCTCTGTGGAACTAAGCCATTAAACTCGAACGTCTGCGGAGTCAGTGTGAAGCTACTAGCGACTCTAGCCATCAACACGTAGCTTATTTTCTCTTGTATTCCTATGTATATTTTGTGTAACAACGAATATATCGGTATACGTTTCATACTACTCCATTGAGTTATAACTATTTTGTAACTTTTTTTTAATTACAATGGGGTTCTGGAACGATATCGAAGGTGTAACGGGCGGTGTACGAATTTTTTAACAAATATACTGACTTGAATAAAATCTGAGTATTTTTATTTTTCCAACACCCGTATTTATTATAAAATAGACGACTATTCTCAGGTATTGACATCTTTCTTTACCGACGAAACGCATTCCATCCATCCAATTGTTGGACTTTAAATATAGTAAATATTTAAAGTCCAACAATTATAACCAACATAATGATGCAGGTAGATAACAAATACTATTGCAATTACTGATAAAAACTCAGTCTTTTTAAAAAATGGTCAATTTATGTTCGTTTTTATATAAAAGTGCGACCTAAGCTTCACAGCTAGTAAAGATACAAATAAAAGACATCCCAGCTTTCATATTTTTTATTAACTCTTACACCAACTCATGCTGTACATATACACAATAATATATACATATATTGTAGTTCTGGCACAGGGGGAGGTACTATTCTACTCTGCCGGTACCTCACGGCTTGTCTCGTACGAGGCGACAAAGGTACCAGAACCCTGCATCGCCGTCGCGAAAGTTGCGCTCTGAGATGACCTAGCGCGGCAATTATGGGTAAAATTCCCCCTATTTTGGGGAGGCCCGGTAGAGTAGATAGAACCAAAGCACCAGGTGTCTTAAGACGTGTCTAAGGTACTGGGACCGTCAGATGGCGGTATATCCACCCGAAACAGCAACTAAAACTTCATCGTCATATCAACCAATGGATTTCCACTGGTGGGCATATATAGGACATATTAATCAATATTAGAGTTTTCTGAGCAGGCGTGGTGGCAATGCAAAGCGTTGCTTTTTATGACATTAGGGAGGTATTATTCTCTACCGGTACTAAAGACCAAAATCAATTTATAAAAAAATAATAAATGCTAGCACTATTGCTCATTTTAACAAAAAGTATGAGATATAAATAAATCTAAGATAAAATATCCATATAAAAAAACAGGTGCACAACAACACAAATGCAATTATTAATTAATTGATTGATAATTAATTAATTTCACCTGCAGTAGTTTAAGCCGAACAATTGGACACTAATGGTGGATCATTGCCCGTGATCACGATTGGCCCATAAGAAAGATCAGTCGGCCATCTTTAAATTCGCCCTCCCCGCAGTTGACATTCAAAGATGGCGAAGGATGACGTATGCATGCATACTCTCACATAAATTTAAATTATACTATAGTTTTGTTCGTGATATGAAAATTACTATATTTTATTATTTGCACTATTTTGTCTATTTATCTATCACGTTTGGCTTCTGAAGGGACATTCACTGACCGCCTATTGTGAGTACATTAAGTTACTTACAAAACAAAAATGGATCTACCCAAAATAAACTCGTTAAATTATTAAATATACATGAGGTAGACCTCATAGAAAAGTAGGTCCGCATTGGTACCTCACTCTTACCCATTTCTACCGTCAAATAGCAGTGTTCGTATTGCTGTGTTCCGGGGTGAAAGAGGCAGTGAAATTAACGGGTAATGTGATATCCTTGTGAAATTACAAGCGTCTATAGGCTGCAGTGACGAGGAATACTACGAGGACTGCTACGAGGACTGTATGCTTGAATCGGTAGAAATACTTCACTTTCTTTTTCTCATAATACTATACTAATTTTAGTTTTTAATGTTATCATGCTTTTAATGCACTTTGGAAATCACGAATGCATTTTCGAACGTCAAAAGATCGTTCCGAAATCGAATGCTCGTTGAAATTTCAAATATTATTTGGAACGTTGAATGCTCGTTACACGCTCGTTTTGACGTATGTTCTTAGAAATGTTCCACAATATTATTATATATATCACCAAAGATATTTTTAAGTGGATTCTTAAGACTTCTACGAAGCGTTTCGACTTCAACGCAAATTAACGATGTCAGACCATTCATCATCAACATAAATTTATCAACCGAAAGAGTAGAAATATCTAGTCTTCAATGTTTTCTAGTTCATCAGAATATCTGCTTGCACGCATCGTTTAATAAAAGATTGTACAAAACTGACGAATTCGGTTCGAAAAAGAAACTCTTTCCAATTCATACGAGCCTATTTTAAAACAGCTCTAAATTAATATAAAAAAAATGCAAAAATCTAACGAGTTTCACACAATACTTAATACTACACGTTCAGTCTTACACTAAAATATTTTTTTACGACATAACATTTTAGAAGATATCTTCGTTCAATGTCAGGCAACTTGGTGTGTACATTGTGTGTTCATTTATACAAGCCTGTAAATCCTTTAGTACTCTTACCGCGATGACGTCATATGTGTGTAAACGAACCGAAGAAAGAACAAGTCACGTGGTACCTGTCAGACAGATGTCAATCCCTGGCAGTTGATATTCAGCAGGTGCCACTGACACAGAATAAATAACAATATAAGTTCTGTTTTCCCCCTCCCACATCCCTCATAAGAATTAAAGCTGCAAGAAAAGAAAGAAGTAGGATTTTGATCCCTGCAAATATACGAAGACATAAATACACAGAAATGACGTCACATATGATGAATGCAATTGTATTTTTTTTCTTTGTTAAAATGTTAAATTGTGCTATTGAAAACTAGTTTTCAACGGCTCAGAATTACCAGATAAACTTAATAAATATACCGTAGTATATTTATTGAGTTTGAATTGAATATTTATTGAGGTAAAAATGAAGTTAGATGATATAAAATATTACAAACCTCTTTTCAAGCCATTACAAGATAAGATAGCAATATATAAAATATTATATACAAATGTGTTTCCTGAAGCTAATAATCACACACCAAGTTACATGACTAACATTAAAGTGCCACAGTAATCACAGTTATTCAGTGCTTAAAAAAGTATTAAAGTACTTATTTAGTAAAATATTAAAGTTTCATACTTTCGTTTGAAACTCTGTATACAAGCGATAGATACAAAACTATGAAAATCTATCAAAACTACGCAATCCACATTAATAACAATAGGCAGACCACATACAAACGTCGTCTGCCCTGGTACCTCACTCTCACCTATTTCTACCGCCAAACAGTATTGTTCGCATTGCTATAAACAACAATAAAAATTAATAACTTCCCACAACATCTCGTTAACTTGATTCCGTGATAAGTCGCTTATAACACATGTCTTCAGACGACAGACAACAAAGGAATCAAAAATCTACTTAAATACATATATTTAACACCCAGACACAACAAAAATAAATATCATCATATAAATATTTATCCTGGGTGGGGGTCTAATCCGTAATGAACGGTGAGAGGCAGTAAATTTATTGGTCTGTGATAATATCGTATGTAATAATATCAGTGATAAATACAAAGCAACGCGCTAATGATATACATGAGATATCACACGACCTGTAAGCCTTGAATGTACATAAAAAAACTGTAAATGCCAGTCATAAAGTTCAAAATTGATAAAGAAGTTTTGACAGATTATTACAGATTGATCTGCCGCATTGTGTCTATCAATAAACAAGTGTAAAAAAGGCTTAGCGAAAACGAAACACATTTCTCACCTCAAACGAAATGCAATGCCAAAATATTCTTGCACGAAATATATCCTGCAAGAATAATAAATATAAATGTCCTGCGCGTGCGCTGCCTATTAAGCTGTGATATTGCTAGCATGGTTAGCTAGGAAATATCCAAAATCAATACAGAGCTATTTATGTGAAAAAATGTTTGAAACGTTACCTTAAAATGTTACACACAAAATTTACCGGGCACATTTTCTGTGCAAAGATGATGATCGATTTAGATTGAATAAACTTGTACATTGTACATTGACCTGACTCCGTGATAAGTCTGTTAAAGCGCTTCTGTTACGGACATCAGATAGCAGAGAAGTCACAACTATAATATCTTAAATGAAACTTTCAAACACAGAACAACAACATCTTCATGTAAATATTTGTCCTGGGTGGCAAAAGAATCCACGACCTTTGGCGCCCAAGAAAGGATTACTACTAACTGCGCCCGACTATGATCGAATGACCAGGAGAATATTTACAACCGTTAGCTTTTTTTACACTCGTTACAATAAACAAATAAAATTATTTTAAGCTAAACACAGCGATCACGCTACATGCCTAGAAAAATTATATTTAACAACATTTTTTAAAAATATGTAAACCTAAAATTGAAAGAACTAGAGCAATCCACCCAAGTACCACTTAATCTTAAATTAAATTGATTGTTAAATGAATGAAAGAGATGAAGATACAGGAAAATTACGTCACAATCTCATAGTAGTATGCGTGAGTGAAATGGCGATAGCCGCCTTATTCTTTAGACGAATAATTTAACAAAAGAATTATTATTGGGCCATTCCTATTCATATAACATGCAAGATTATTAAAAAATTGATTTACTCTCTCTTTAAAATAAACAAACGAACGAACTCTTTTAAAATAAATAAAATTATATATTATAGAAAACAATTTTAATTTGACTAAATTTGCTTAAAATATTATATATGCAACACAATGAAACACACACTCACGTAGATTTAAATATATGTTTATATATATATATTTAAATATCTTAGCAATATTATAGATACTTTCTCTTAGTCGGAATAAACCATCATCAGTTTTTCTTGCAGGTTTCTTTCTGGTGGCTCGTATAATGAACCTGCAGTGAGCTTAGTTTACTATATATGTTACATGACCTCGGTTATCCTGTAGCGTCAACATGACATCAGTATTATAAATATAAAGTGTCGTGTTGTATATATACATATATTTGAATATACGTGTGTATGTCACTAAACTCACCTTAAACGGCAGAACCAATTTACATGTTTTTTTTGTATGCATTTTAGTGTAGCCCTGGATAGTGTGTGTGTGCAGTGCAGTTGGTATCTAGATTACTTATCTATACTGCATCATATATATAAGTATCATCATATTTATATATATATGTATATATACATATATATATATATATATATATATATATATATATAAATAAAATAAAAAACATTATTTTCAATCGACTCCCATCAGAGTCATCTGTGTTCGTTTCTAATATTTTCCATCACCAATTATTTGGAAATACATAAATACACATTTTCGTGTATATATTTCATGTATTTAATTATGCACATACTTATTTTCAATAATAATAAAAAAAAAATAATTTAGCGTTGGAAAAAAATCCTGTCAAAGCAAGGTTTTTTTCATATTTTAATTTCTTGTTTAAATCTACTCCCATCGTGGCCATCTTTAAATATTAAATTTATATTTTAATGCTAATATATATGAGATATAGATATAAATAAACATTTTCGTTTATATATTTCAGAGGCTGTTTAAGCCTACCTACTTATTTGTTAATTTCAATACGGCAATTCATCGTGCATGTGAACCGTCATGAGGGAATCCTCCGGGAGTATCTCAAGGGTCGCTTCGGTGCCGTCGTTGAAGGGGAACGACACGCTACCGTCTACTACCAGACCTGTGAATAAACATACCAATAAATAACCTTGAACGAAATTGTTCGGTCTCAAGTAAAGGTTACTTAACACTGTGTAAATTGCAGATACACAATTTATAATAATGATTTATCTATTCAATCCATCATTATCATCATATCAGTCATAAGAAGTCCACTGTTGAACATAGGCCTCCCCAAGATAGGGGGAATTTTGCCCATAATTGCCGCACTGAGCAGGCGTGATGGCAATCGCAGAGCACAACTTCGTGACGAGGATGCTGCTGCCCATCCTCACCCTGAAGTATTTAAGCTGCACTTTTCTGATGGATATACCGCTATCTGTCGTTTCTGGTACCTAAGTCGCTTTTCACGACACCCAGTAATGGGGAAGGTACTATTCTACTCTGGCGGTACCTCATAAGAATATCACTAGAACTTTACCAACACAATACCCAGTAAACTTATTACCACACTCACTCTTCAAACCTTAACACATTAACGCTAACATTGCTACTTCCTGGTAGAAATAGGTGAGAGTGAGGTACCCGTTGACGTGACCTCTTTACTAAAAAAGCAAAGTAAATCGAAACATACAGCCTTACATAACTATCGCAAACAATAGCAACTCGCGAAAAGCTGAAAGAGAATACTAACCAGCATCAGTGCAATGCGACTTGACCCTGACGGCGGAGGCCTTGTCGCGCACGCGTAAGCCACGCGGCGCGGGCCACTCTTCGAACGTGATGTATTCTCGGACGCTGTACGCTAGCTGCTCTGAATCTGAAAAAACAATACCACATTGGATCATCAAAGCAGCCAGAGAACTTCCACTGCTGGACATTGGTCTCCCCGAAGGGGTGGGAATTTTCTTCCATAATTTCCGCGCTAGGCCATCCTATGCCACAGATGATAACTACGGAAAAAAACAAAACGCCAGCTCATATGAAGTTACATCGCCAACATCGGCGTATATAGGGTTTATTTCAGGGATGGGGGCATGACATGCCATGGACGATGCGATGACGCACTCACGCAGTTGACACTAGGTACATATTAGAGTTTTTATGGCCTGAAACTGAGCACAGCCTACCCCCCCCCCCCCTTCCATATATGCCTTTTGTAAATATATATGCAATATGACAGTGCAAGCTGTGTCAAGGCGTCCCGGCTTCGCACGGGTAGACATAAATAGGCACATATATTTTAGTAATAAGCATGCTTATTAAAACGATCATGTTCCCTAATTTGAAAAAAAATATGCTTATCTTAAAGCCTTCCTGTACAATACGTTGGCTGTGGTATTTGTAGGTGGCAACGAAACGTTAATACACTTAATACGCGAAAATCAATATATTCAGGAGATCCTACTCGAGAAAGTGCTCTCGCCAAATACAATAGCTCTCGTCGAGTTAGTTACTCGATGCGCTGCGTGGCGGCCGCCGCCAGCCTGTACTTTTATTTTAATTTCATGATATCTTTTGAATTGAATGTCCGATTTCAATAATTCAAAAAGTAATCATCAGGTATTAAGTCAGTTTTGAATATTAAATTATTTTTTTGGATAAAAAAAATATAAATTATATGGATAACACGGCCTGATTTTCATCGGCAAATCTATCAATTTGTTTAATGTAAAAAAGTAGTTATAGTGACGTAACTACAATAGTTAGACATATGGTCTCGGAAAGTTTTTTGTAGATATTGATATATTCTATAATATTGTCAAACAATTTTTGTCCTATCATTAATATTCTTTGCAGCGTATGCAATGAAAGACATTTTATGGCTAATTTTTTTACACCTTAGGTTGGTGTTAATAGGAATTTCTTAAGTAATCTAGTACTAAATATAGCCTATGTTACTCAATGATATTGTAGCTTTCTAATAAAAAAAAGAATTATTTAATCAATCCAGTACTTTTTAAGTTTGTTCGCTACATACAAAAATACAAATCTTTCCTCTTTATAATATTAGTGTAGATTTAATTTTTACTCCATTTAGAATTTGTAAAATATATATAACTGTACATAAACAGGTTTTTTCAGTGCATGCTGTGCATACAGCCTAGATTAAGGCTAATAATTAATAGAGACATACGACTGTTGAAGCAGCACTAAGCCTTCACCATCTGATGCTGCAGGAGATCTCCAATGTACCGTCACAATCAATGACTTACCTACAACTTACGCTAGAAATATAAAAATCATCTTTATAGTAACTTACCTGGCGCAAACATTAATTTCTGGTTGTACCTCTCGGCCACCTCCCTCGCTTTCTCCAGGCTCGTGTCAAGTCCCACGTTATAGTCAGAAGCCAGGATCCGCATGAGCTCAAGGACAGAGTGCGTCCGCAGGCAGTTTATACTGGAAGACGAAATATACGTAGCTGATGTCTGCCGGTATCATAAAAGGGGTGCTTGTGTATATCCTAGACTTCATCATCATCATCATAGCAGTTGTTTCACTGCAGGACATAGGTCTCCCCAAGAAAGGGGGAATTGCCGGCCCTTAAGGACAGAATAAACGCTCTTGAAGATGCATAGGTCGTAAGGGTTTCTAAGTTTACCTCGTTGAGGCTTATGGGATAAACCCTATGAAAGAGTTTGGGGTACTTTTTAATAATGCAAGATCAAAATTTACCCCTTAAATAACAAATTGTTGTATTGTGAAAAGCAAAAGTACATCTATCTCACAGGAACGGTACATTTATGGGAGAAAAGTAGTCCAAATGCTACCACAGATTATAATATATCTATGTTTTGAAATAGTTCAATTGGTTTCGCGTGATTAAGTTACTGTCATTCTAATGGAATCAAATCATAGGACAAAAACAAAAAATTAAAAACCTTGGACAAAATTATATTTACTATATATATACTTTTACAGGCTTTATGCATACAAATGCTGAATACAATTTAAGATAAAATTAACTCAAACAAATCAACTTGACTCAGATGTTAGGATGTATGAACCTGCGTCTTTCGCATGCAGGGGAATCTACTACCATTGTGCTACTGAGACCATCCCTCCTTAAACCCCCATTCCCGCTTAAACCTCTCAACCGATTTTGATGAAATTTGGCACAGACAATCTTTAGACCCTGAAAAAGCACAAAGGCTATTTTTTAAATTCGAAATAAGGGTTGTAAGGGGTCGAAAGGGGGGATAAAAGTTGTATGGAAGTATCGCTAATTTAAAAGCTTGAAACTTATTTTTCAGGCCATTCATTCGATATAAATAAACGTTACATTCAAAGTTTATATAAGTTAAGGTAAAGAGGTTTGGTACACAAAAAACCTCTTTACCTTACCCAAAACCTCATTGAGGTAAGCTTCACGCAAAGTGTTCACCCGAAGAGTCGTGAGCCGGTAAACCTTTAGTAAAGACAACCTTGCATTGCAAGGGTTTTTGTAGACCAGATCCAAACAAGCATACAGTCCGCGTGATAGTAAACGTCACCGCAGCCTATTCACGCTCGTATTATCACAAGGATATCACTAACGCGTTGCCAACCTTGTGACTTAAAGATGTTATGTCACATTATCAAATAATTTGACTGTCTCTCTGCGAACAATGCTGTTTGGCGGTAGAAATAGGTGAGAGGGAGGTACCGCGCATCGGGCATCGGCATCACGATAATCTTACCTGAAATGCCACGAGGTACTACCTGTGCCGGTGGTCACGCACAGACCAGAACTCTTGGTGTGCGTCCATTTGCCATTGTCTATTTGCAGCCGGAGCAGAGACACTCGCGACGTCACGCTCTCGCCTATGAAAACCTGCGAGGGAGAAAGAGATTAATGATACTTTGTCTCGGGTAATGGAGTAGTAGCTACCTGCGACTGTCTTGTTATTCTGCTGTGTGTATTCGTGTTATTCTAATCTAAGTATTCTGGGGTATATATACTTTGTATTCCGATATCTGTATACATATAATTGTATGTATGCATACTTGCTATTCCGGTACATATACATTTGTTATTTTGAAGTATGTATACTTGTTATTCTTATGTATAAAAATCAAAATATGAAATATCGTAGATCAAATTCAAGGCAATATTTACTAGAAAAATATAACTTGTTGCAGTTTTTAGACAGGACTCGAACCTGTATCTTTACCTTACCGTAAAACGTCCACTGGTGGACACAGGCGACACCAAGAAAGGAGAAATTTGCTCATATTTACCGCTTCTTCGTGACGGGACGCACTTTGCATTTGAGCTACACTGCTTCGGGTGAATATACCGCCATCTGCTGGTGCCTGTTCAGTCTTACGACACCTGGTACAAGGGTAGGTACTCTTCTACTCTGCCGGTACCTCACAGCCACAGCGGGTTGCTAGTAAATAAATATTATTCTCACCTCGTTTAAGGCTAAGTATGGCAACACTTTGGTGGACAGAGTTGGACTGGGCTCGTTCGGTGTTGGCTGCGTGCGTGAGTTTCGCTCCGGGCTATCGTGCATATGTGAGACTGGGGGGTACCTGTGGGAAGATATCATCATATCAAACGGTGGATATCCACTGTTGGATATAGGCCAGTGACTTCTAGTAGAACCGGTATATGCATCCCGTAGGGTACCGGCAGAATAGAATGGAACCTCCACAGCACTAGGTGTCGTGCACCGACAGATGGCGGTATATCCATCCAGCAACAGCATCCCCGCCGTGATAGCTGCGTTCTGCAATTGCGAACACGCTACCCAGCGCCGCAATTAAGCCTCCTTTCTTGGAGAATCTTATGTCCAGCAGTGGACTTCCGATAGCTGGTATAATGATGATGGTGCATCCAAAGCTTTTCTGTGGTTCCAGTCAGATCAGTGGTCAGTCGGATATTTAAAAGAAAAATCAATTGACTATTTTCGATAGAAGACTTCGTTTACGCGAAGATTTTACGCGCAGTCTTTTTGTTCTTGAAAAACATGGGATTTTTCTAGAAGGTTAATTTACACATTAAAAACCGGGCCCGGCCTCGTACGGGTGTAATCAGGATAAACAATGGTTATAGTGGGTGTTCCGTATGAGATGTTCATATAGTCGGTGATACTTCAATACCGCGTATGTAGCCTTAGTAAATAAGGTCCATTTCCTATCTTTTCTCATTGAATTTTCAACTTTATTTGCAAATGCTACTTACGCGGTATTGCACTGTCATTGACGATATGCCAATATGGATCTTTTTGTAGACCTTTTTTTATAAACGAATGCGGCATCGTGGACATCCTCACTATTAATGTTACAAACTCGCATGTTTGTAAGTATAGATGTCTGTCTGTTTCTCATTCATGCCGGAACGGTTCAACAGATCTGGATGAAACTTGGCACAGATTTCACTGATAGTTTGGTACACACCCTCAGGATAAAACCAATGGAATCGTCAGAAGCTTTTGCATAGGTTTGCTGAATATCATGAGATCCTCAGAGATGAGATATCTGGTAAAGATCTGATAATAAGCATGAGTATAAATATGTTTGTTTGGTTACATAGCGTGCCAACTTCAGATCGTAAAATAGTAAGAAACTAATGACTCGCCTCAACTTCACGCACGTGTAATGACGATAATAAATAGTTATTGAGAGTTGTCCCTACGAGACAGACATATACCATCACGGACTTTTTTGTAGACCTTTTGGAGGTGTACAATACTGTAGTACATTATTTGGATCCATCTCGTCGGGTTCAGTCAGAGTTTGCAATGTTATCGTAAAAAAGAACTCTAAAATTATCAGTGTTTCACTACTATATTATGCATGTCATATGTATACATGTTAACCTTTGTCCTAAATCACTCTATCTATATAAAAACCGCATCAAATCCGTTGCGTAGTTTTAAAGATCTAAGTATACATGATACAGACAGACAGACACGACTTTGTTTTACTATATAGTAATGTAATGATATATACCTGCAGAAGTGTAATGTGTGGAGGTCCACCGGAGTGATCTTGTCTAACAATTTCTGCTCGCATGTTATTGTTGTGCGTATCCTTGAACGGCGCATCCATCTAAACTTGCCCTGTGGATAGACAACGAATATATAAATAAAAAAATGTATATACTACAACATCCCATACAATTACCTGACCTTATGATAAGTCGCTTAAAACACTTGTGTTACGGAATCAGACAACAGAGGAATTACAAATATACTACTTAAATACATATATTGAACACCCAGACACAGATCAAAAATAAATATTTACATATAAATATTTGTCCTGGGTGGGGATCGAACCCACACCCCTTAGCGCACAAGAAATGATCACTACCATCTGCGCCATCGGGCGCGTCATACAAACCGTTGGATGTCCACTGTCCACATATAACTCTTAATAACTTCATCTTCAACATCAGAGATAGCTTCGCGGCGAGAATGCTGCTGCCCATCCTCGCCCTGTTGCATTTGAGGTACAATGCTTCGGATGGATATACCGCCATCTCACGTTTAAGGTACCTCAGTCACTCTTACGACAACTAGGACAGGCCGAGATCCTGTGGACAAACGCAAAATGGGCCAGGATGGACAGCAGCATTCCCATCGCGAAGCTACGCTCTGCGATTACCACCACAATCCCCCAGCGCGGCAATTATTGTCAACTTCCCCCTTTCTTGGTGAGGTCGATGTCCAGCAGTAAACGCTCGATGGCTGCTATGACGAAAACATTTGTAGCGCCAACACTTGTAGAAGTTCTATTGACAAGCGTCAACAAGCTGTTGTAAATGTTTCAATATACGTACCTCTTTCAAGGCAGTCAACGCACCCTTGACATCGTTGGAACACCAAGTGGGCAGACAAAGTCGGCCGACGGACCTATGCGGTGCGCTATTGAAGCCTATCACTGGCTTACTGCGGAAGAAGGAAACATCGTAAGCCGTTATAATTAACCCACAACAGCACCAGGATCTCTTCTGTAGAAGATGCTGAAGCCACAGCTTCTGGTGGAAGCGACTAGGCATGTCCCATTTTTTTTCTCATTCAGACCACATCTCATGCATCGACCTGACTTTGAGATGAGTCGCTTAAAACACATGTTTTACCGACATCAGACAACAGTGGAATCACCTAGACACAGAACAAACAGAATTATTCATCATTTAAGTGTTTTTTTTTGGGTGGGGATCGAACCAACGACCCTTAGCGAACAAGATAGAAACATCTACGCCTTCGACCCCATTAAAATGAACACATGGTCATTATATTCCAACATTTACGCTTTCAGTTCTCATAAAAAAAACTCACATTTTCTCGTTCTACGTTTCTCACTTTTCTACGATTTAAGAATTTTCTGCGATAACGAACACAAACATTATATCGGCCATAAAAAATCCTTTTTCGGACTTTGGCCTCCCCGAGAAACAGATTTCCGAGTTGGGCAGGCGTGTTGGTAATAACAGAGCGCAGCTTTCACGACGTGGATGCTGCTGCCTTTACCCGCCCTGTGCATTCGAGCTGCACTGTTTTAGATGGATATACCGCCGTCTGTCGGTTATGGTACAGAAGGAGGGGCTATTTTACTCTGCCGGTACCACACAGCATGCTGTAAAATTACGTACCTATTATCTCTCACTCTAGATGCGGCTAGCAGGAATGTCCCATCCCCACCACATGGCACCACCACGTCGCACCAATTTATCGAGTCATCGTTGTATGTCAACCTGTAAGGAACAAATGACTGCTATTATAATACATTGTCACGTGACGATATATTATCACCGTGATTAAGTGACAAGAAAATGTGACATCATATTTTTAATCACTGTAAATAGTGCATATTAAATACATGTGACGCTTTTATCTCATCTCACTGATGTTATTTTAAGAAAAAAATTACATGGCACTCTGACAGCTGAAGGTCTTTCAAAAAAGTCGAGCCGATTCCATGGTGGAGAAAAAAAATGCAGATATATCCCGCGGCAACATGTTTTAGGGATAAAAAAGGAGCATATGTGTTACACAGGACCATCAATAATCTCTGTATCAAATGATATACAGATCAGTTAAACAGTTACTTCGAAGTATATAAAAGGTGTGAGTTTGACAGATAGGTTAAAGAATAGTGTCATAAGAGATTGATGTGGTATAAAAGATGATGTTGTGACAACAATAGAGAAAGGAATCTTGAGAGGGTTTGGACATGTACAAAGGATGGATGAAAGTAGAATGACTGCACAAATATATAGATTGAATGTGAATGGAAGAGGTGGTATAGAATGACGGAGGCGAACATATTTGAACCAGATAGAAGAGGTATTAAAGAAGGGCCAGGTTAAAAGTACCAAGAATAAACGAGCGTGTATGAAAGGACTAATGCGAGTAATGGAAGCGAGAGAGGTATGCCAAGATCGTAACAAGCGGAGATCCATAGTCTCTGCCTACCCAGATAGGACACAGGCGTTATGTATGTACGTTTGTATGGTCACACACGTCAAGACCAATATTAAATCTGATGTCCATTATCAAACAATTACTTAAGATAATAATATTTGTTCACCAGTAACCATCAATGTAGTGCCTCTTTAAATTGATCTACACTTTAATATTTGTTTATTATTTATGTACAAAATGCACTATATTTACATTGTATTAACAAACATTAACATAACACAGTTTATGTTACTCAGAACTGTTAAATGAAGATAGCGTTACTTTATTTATATACTTTAGTGATTATATTCTCTTTGGTCTTATTGAATGTCAAATATTTAGCTAATGCTAATGACAACTACGAGGAATTAAAAAAGTTCAAACTTAAAAAAACATGTGTTCGAATTTCGAACACCGACCGACTGCTTCAATAATTAAAAAAAAGAATGTAATCAAAATTTAATGTCACCTCCAAATGTTATCTACGACAAAGGTGAAACAATAACAATTGCACTTTCAATGAAATAATCACATAATGTAGGACGATTCCGATTTCCGCTACAGATTATAATTATATTATTTATATCATCAATGCAATGTGACATACAACAAATTATATCGTATTTTATCTAACCAAGGATAAATCTAAACTTTAATAAAAGAAGAGAGAATAATTTCAATTTTTTGTTTGTTTGTTTCTATTTAAATCAATAACTACACGACCAATTTTAAAAGTTTTGACACCATTAGAGAGCTACATCTTCAAGTAACATAGGCTTGATTCTATTTTTCAGCATGTAGAGACTGATTCAATTTTGTTTTTTCATATATGTAAATCTACATTATTACATGCTGATAATATAGCTTGCCACTGAGTACTGGTAGAATTGTACCTCCACCTGTACCAGGTGTCGTTAGAGCCGACTGAGGTACCGGAACCGACAGATAAAAAATAAACGCAAAAAAAAGCTCAACTGCAACAGAGAAGGAACTGCAACAGAACTGCAGTTCTGGAGGTAGCCCTTATTCAAAGGTAGTCTGCATCGGTACCTTACTCTCACCTATTTCTACAGCACAAACAATGTTTGCAATGCATATTACGATTGGAAGGGTGAGAGCCAGTGACATTACTGGGCATTGTAAGATAATACCATCAAGTCACAAGGTTGGCAACGCGATAGTGATATCCTTGTGATATTACGAGCGTCTATGTGTGATATTAAGCAATCCCCAAACAAATTTATCCTGAAACGCTTTCTCCGTAGGCACTTTATTAACTGATGCGCTTCTCTAACTTTATAACCCTATTTCTGATGTACGTTATTTTATATATATTTTTGATATCATATGTATTTATTACGTTTATTTATACAAATATGTATATTGTCGCACCACTATATCTATATATTTGCTGTTTCGTGTAATGGTTGACTGGGAGATAATGCCAACTGGCATTAAGTCCTCCATTTGTACATTTTGTAATATTTTGTGTAATAAAGTTCAATACATAAATAGTAAGCGGTTACGCTTACTATCACTCAGACAGTATAATAGTTTATCGGCTTAATCAAGAAAAATAATCTTGTCGCGAAGACACGCGCTGTCATTACCACCACGCCTGCCAAGGAGTGGCTAAAGCTGATCTGATAAATCAACATGTACCTGCTAGCCATCTCGACCTGGACACCGATTTCCTTGAGCCGCTTGGCCACGTTCGCTTCGAAGGCCTTCTGCTCCCTGTGGCTCTTCATCATCGCGTCTACGTCAGACCCTCGCTTGCGGAGTATCTTCTCCAGTTCTGTGTCTGATGTGTTCTCGTGACAGTGCCTGGTAATACAAACAAGTATTTTATTATTACTAGCTGTGCCCGCGACTTCGTCCGCGTGAAATAGTTTTTATGGGTACCATACCTCTTTACCTTAACTTATATAAACTTTGAATGTCATGTTTATATATATCTAATAAATGGCCTGAAAAAAGTTTTAAGTTTTAAGTTTGCCAAATTTCATCAAAATCGGTTGAGAGGTTCAAGCGGGAAAGCGTAACAGACAGACAGACAGACAGAGTTACTTTCACATTTATAATATTAGTATGGATAGCAAGGATAGATAGAAGATATCTCGAATTAAATAATAGCCTATGTCCTTTCTCTGGGTCTCAAGATTGTCTGTGCCAAATTTCATTAAAATCGGTTAAGAGGTTTAGGCGGGAAAGCGTAACAGACAGGCGGAGTTACTTTCGCATTTATAATATTAGTAGGGATTATTAGTATATTTACTTCTATGTAATAAAGAAAAACTATGAGCATTGTTAAGTTGTAATTACAGGTGGGCTTGATGGCACAGGTGGTGGTGATCCTATCATGTGCGCCAACAGGTTCGGTCCCCACCCACGACAAACTTTTACGTGACAAAAATTTGCGTTTGTTGTGTGTCTGGGAGTTAAATATGTATTTAAGTATTATACTTGTGTTTCCGTGCACGATTATGATGCCGTGTGGGTAGAATAGCAAGAGATATATATATCTGAAATAGCACAAAATACAGGGCTTCCAACAGTGTACTTTCTATAGCTGATGTTGTTTAAGCTACTTATCTCGGAATACGCTCAAATTATAAGATGTTGTGTAAATTTATCATATATAGCATAAATTAATAATAACAATATATGTTTCCCGCTTTAGAATGAAGACCAAGCATGCGCAAGCGCAGCGGAATCGCGCTTTAAGCGGTCCGCATTACAAACGGTTTTATCATCACATCATCATCATACCAGTCATTGAAAGTCCACTCCCCAAGAAAGGGTGTATGTTGCCTATAATTACCGCGCTGGGCAAGCGTGTTGGCAATCGCAGCTTACGCGACGAGGATGCTGCTGCCCATCCCCGCCCTATGCATTTGATCTGCACAGTTATGGATGGGTACACCGCCATCTACCGGTTCTGGTTAGTGGTACGACACCTGGTACAGTGGGTACCTTACGGCTGATTGGGAAATCACTTGAAGAAATGGGAATGGGAATCACTTGAGATCTATTTCCAGCAATGGACGCCCTATGGCCCATGACATATGTCTTATATGTCTTACATAATAACAATAATACTTACATAGACAAACTAAACACGTTTGTTGAAATACATAGATTAATTACATAAAATATTATAGACTCTTATCAGTGACAAATACGTAAATTGATAGCGTTTTGATAGAATCCGTGGATTAGCAAAAAGTTGGGAACATTTGAGGAATTTAATCACCGATATAAGTCGTTTAAAGCACTTAGTTATAATATCAGATATTAGAAGTCTGCCGTTGGATACAGGCCTCCGTAAGAAAGGAGGAATTCTGCCCATAATTGTCACGCTGGGCGAGCGTGTTGGCAATCGCGGAGAGTAGCTTCGTGACGGGAATGCTGCTGCCCATCCTCGCCCTGTCCATTCGGGCTACACTGTTACGGATGGATATACCGCCATCTGTCGGTTCTAGTTCCTTCGCCTTTTACGACGCCTGGTACAGGGAAAGGTACTATTCTACTCTACTACACAAGTGCTTTAAGCAACATATCTAATAATTATGTTCTTGAGTGGTTTTTATTGATGTATTTTAGTCACTCCCCTTCTTAGGGAGGCCAATGTCCAGTAGTGGACTTCCAATGGCTGTAATTATGAAAACAGAACAACGTCTGTCGGGTCAGCTAATTAATATTTAAAAGTCAATTAAATATAATTAATTAATCTCTTAAGGATTAGTCAGCGATATTTTTTATTTATATGACTAAGACGACCAACAAGCATGCGGTCCGCGTGATAGTAAGCGTCACCGCAGCCTGTACACGCTCGTACCATCACACGGATATCACTAGCGCGTTGCCAACCTTGCGACTTAAAGATATTATATCAAGAATTACAATTAAATCACACATATAACAAAAAAAACATTAAAAAAACTGTTTGTCTTTTTTGTTTGTTTGAGGTCATATCTGAAACGGCTGAACCGATTTTGATGAGACTTCCACTAGCAGATATATATTATAAAAGAAAGTTAGTTAGACTGTATAATGTCATGGTACGACTAATGGGAGCGGAGCAATAATAAAAAATGTGGGGGAAAAAACGGGCGAAAAATATATTTTTTGAGAACATTTTTTGACGGACCCGATGGCGCTTTTGTATCTGGATGTTAAATATACCTATGTATTTAAGTAGTATATTTGTGATTACACAGTTGTCTGGCGTCTGTAACAACAACAATGCTTTAAACGACTTACCACGGAGGCAGGTCAATGCATTGTGTTCGGAATTTAATATTTATTAACACTATTCCACGAAGCAACTTGTTCTTTCCCAGATTTCAAGCTATTATCATACCAAATTTAGAGCCGTAAAAGGCAACAAACAAACAGATAAACAAAACTAATTTACTCGTAACGGAACTTTCTATTAGAGAAAGAAAATCTACAAATTGTTCTGAATTCTTTGAGTTAATCGATTACAAACCAACAATCTAATATATCTTCTGTATAATCTAATACATAAAATTCTCGTGTCACAGACTTAGTTATTATAAACCTACGGAACGGCTGGACTGATTCTTGTGAAATTTTATTTGCATATTCTGTAGGTCTGAGAATCGGCTACTATTAATATTTCATACCCCTAAGCTATAAGGATTATCCAAACCTAAAACTTTGTTTTTCATTTTCGGGTCCAATTTTTAATTTTTTTTATAATGTGGCACAAAAACATGTAACCATGCAACCCTAAATTATCATCCTTCCAACACCAACCCCTACTTTTAATAGTTGTTTTAGTAATACAGTGGACCCCGGTAGTCCGACAAACATTTTGCAGGGCAGTGTCGGACTATCGAATTCTTCGGATTATAGAGTACTGCCTCAGACCCCCTATAGTCCGGAATTTTTTACAAAAGAGTGCCTTGTAATCCGACAAATTAAAGATCCAATGATAAGATTCTTTATACATATTATATATACATATGTACATATATGTACTCTGAAGTTCAAATCATACTTGTAGACCATGTCGGATTACAGGGGGCGTCGGATTACCGGTCCACTGTATAATCATTTTATATAATTTATATAGCAGAACAACATTTGCCGTGTTAGTATTAGTATAAAAAGCAAAGACAATCACTACTATGTAATGAGAATAATACACATGTCCCACATTCTAAAAATAGAAAACAATTCAAGACGCAATGACCTATAGCAGATAAATAACGTTAAATACGCACCGCTATCCAGAATACTGAATCTTTCCGGTATAGCTTACGACCTCGTGATAGCGTTCGCGATAACACGCCACTTTCCGCTATAGAGGCGAATATATTGGTCTGACAGACGTTTGAAGTAATGAGAAATTGTCGCGCGAGTCTTCCAACAGACCTTTGTGCCACGGGAAAGTCACGTAAGACCTCATACAAACGTCGTCTATATTTGTAACTAACTCTCACCTATTTCTACCGCGAAACAGCATGCAGTGTTCCGGTTTGAAGGGTGAGAGAGGCAGTGATATTACTGGGTATTTTGATACCTTCAAGTCACAAAGTTGGCAGCGCTATAGTACGAGTATTTATAGGCTGCAGTTGCGCTTACTATAACGCGGATTGTATGCTTGTTTGTCGACCTAGTCTAATAAAAAATAAAAGAAAATGCTTCAAAGTAAAAGTCAAAGATGTCTTTATTTAAATAGGTCTATCAGTCAACTTTCAAAGCGGCACAAAAATGAAAAAAAATATATAAGTAATCGTCATGCCAGCAATTAAAAATCCACTGCTGGACAAATACTTCTCAAAAGAATAATTCTCGCGCTGGGAAAGCGTGTTGGCAATCGCAGAGCGTGCATATGAGTTGCACTGTTTCGGATGGATATATCGCCATCTGTCGGTTCTGGTAACTAAGTCGCCTCTTACGACACCTGGTGCAGTGGGAGGTACTATTCTCCGCCGGTACCTCACGGCAAATATAAGGAATTTGTTTTTATTACAATGTTACACAAATTACCGACGACTCTGACAACATTACGATGTTACAAGAGTCATTTCAACAAATAGGTCATTGAGTGTCCTAATTTAATTTAATACTAGACTGATTGGTTTTTAGAAGGTTGGTGAACCACTAGAAAAGAACCTGCAAGAGAAACTAATAGGAATAAGCTACCAATAACACCTAATGATAAGCTCCAGCAGCAGGAGTGTTGAGATGGTTAAGACATGTAGAAAGGATGGGTGAAAGTAAAATACCCGCACAAATATAAAGAACGGAAGTGATAGGAAGAGTTAGTGTAGGATGAACGAGGCGGACATACCTTAACCAGGTAGAAGAGGTATTAAAGAAAGGCCAGGTCAGAAGTATCAAGAATAAACGAGCGTATATGAAAATACTAGGCAAGTAGAGATCCATAGTCTCTGCCTACCTCGATGGGACACAGGCGTGATGTATTTATATATCGTCGCATAAGTTCTAACACCGCGTATGTCAAAGTTGGCAACTTAATAGTTAAGCCCAATGATAACACGATGCTACATTTCTAACGCTGCAGTAAACGTTTTATACCGTGTATTGTTTAAACGAAATGTATTTTGCACAAGCAATTAGCTTTGAAATGATTCTATGAAACGTGAGCAATGTTTTCCCAATTGTTACAAAGCGTCAACATTTTGACTTACGCTGTGTTAGAACTTAAACGACGATATATATGTTAGGACTTACTTTTCATACTCATATCTGGTAACCTTAGAGACAATGAGACACTTCTCCATCTTAAGTTTAGGTGCGTCATTGTTAGCAGTGCTTCCGTGGCGGTTGGAGAGAACTGACTCGCAATACTCTTTGATGGGGCGAAGCCCTGAAATCAAACATATAACGAATATCACATCATATCCAATCTGTTGAAATTATTCGTTCTATAAATAAACCGGCAAGCGCAGCGTAGGGCGTCCACCCGCAAGATGGACAGACGATCTGACTAAAACCGCAGGATCGCGCTGGACACAGGCCGCATACAACCGGTCCTATTGGAGATTACTTGGGGAGGCCTATGTCCAGTCGACGTCTTATGGCTGATATAATGACGATGGAATAAATGGAAAATCTTTCTTCTTTATTGTATACGATTACATACTCAATCCTGTTAACAGATATCGCAATCTGTTAAAATCGTTTAATAAAATAAAAAATAAAATCGTTAAATCTGTTAAAATGTATTACAAATAATATTACGGCTATTAATTAAGATGTGAGCTATACTATCTTTCAAGTTGGATCAACCTGCATGCGGTGTGCGAATTTAATTTAAAATCGGCTAAGTAGTTTAGCAGTCCATCGCGGACAAACAACATGACACGTGATTTATATATATCAAGATAGATTCCTCTAGTTTCCAATACCAGTCCGTCCTAATAAATGGCTGACTGACATATCACACAGGAAACAAGCTACTGGGATTAGAAATGAAACACTAAGAAGGCCAAGGTACCAGAACCGACAAAAAGCGGTATATCTATCCAATACATTGCAGTTCAAATGCATAGGGCGGGGATGGGCAGCAGCATCCCCGTCGCGACAGCTGCGCTCTGCGATTGCCAATACGCTTGCCCAGCGCGGCAATTACGCGCAACTTTCCCCCTTCCTTGGGGAGGCCTATGTCCATCAGTGGACTCTCAATGGCTGCTATGATGTTGATGCTGATGAAGTGCTAATTCCGACTGCATTGCTGCCTCATGTACGCTACTTAGGATATATATACCTCTATCTGTCGGTTCCGGTACCACATTTGCGTCTTACAACACCTGGTACAAGGAGGTTATAGTTTACTCGGCCAATACCTCACGGTATTGAAAACAGTGGATAGCGAAACATGTCTGAAGTTTAACCACAGGTGCATTACTGATTATTTTGTTTAATTGGATCGTAAATACGATGCGCAATGTAAAGTTCAGGTCAAGTTTGATACAAGATACCATGCACGAAAATAACATAATTGACCCAAATACAATTCCGATATTTGACTTATCAACGTGGAATTTTACTTTTTTCCTGATAATACTTACCGATCACATCTGCGTATGTTGAAATCATAGACTTGTAGAATAAATAATTTGCATTATGCATAGCTACTAAAAACAACTTGTTGATTATCAGGACGTCTAAACAGCCAGCCGTGAGGTAGCAGCATAGTAGAATAGTACCCCCCACTGCATAAGATGTAAAAGCCGACTAAGGTACCAGAAACGAAAGGGTATGAGCAGCAGCATCTCCGTCGCGATACCTGCGCTCTGCGATTGCCAGCGCGCTTGCACAACGTGGCAATTATAGGCAAAAAAACCTCCTCTTTTGAAGTGGACTTTCCAGCAGTAGACTTTCAATAGCTGGTATGATGAAACAGCTACATTGATAAAGAATCTTTCCTAGACCACCTTAAAACATCAAGCGGCATTTATTATCACGCCAACGGATAAAATACTTTATATACGAATGAACCCAATGCTGGACTTTTAGACATCAACTCCAGCGCCAACCCTCATGCCCGATTAAATTACAACTGGAGCGGGACCAATAGATATTTCTCGAGGGCGCCTCCGAACCAAAAGAGGAGGACTGAGTTCGGTCAGTCGGTGTTTGCCCGAGGAGCAGACTTTGCTTAACGAAAATTGAGAAAGCATTTATAGTTATACATTCGTGCGAGGGATGAAAGAGGCCGACCGGCTTAAGCGATCCTTTGTCTGCGTACTTATCGTTTACCCTACAGGGTGCAATCAACTAAGGGAAACGTGAAAGCCTTCTTCAAACACCCACAAGCATAGAAAAACGAATCTGGCTAAAACAGCAGGTACGCACTGAATTATCAAAAACTCCCATGTTGTAAATAAGCTCCCTGTGCCTGGTACAGGGAAAGATACCCTGCCTTCAAGCAGCCTACTGCCATTTTTTTCCAAATACCTTATCTAGGCAAGAAAGAACTTTGTCTAACTGGACTGGTCGAGGTTATTACTATTATTTGTGTCCAGGTGTCCTTCAATGATATGGTGATGATGGTTGTGTTAAACCTCATTTAGCTACCATGCTGATTGTTACTTGAGCTGGACAAATTATACCTTTATCTCAATAATCCAGCACTACTCATAGAGCGGCCGTCCCTCCGACGCTTTGAGGGACTAATACTATCGCAAGCACCAGATGAGTTAGGCCTCATCGATGAACCAAAGCTCGTAATTGTTATAATCAACTGATTGATACTGTAAATCAGTATCGAAGAAGATCTAGACGAATTTTTAAACTTTTTATCCCGTAACAATGACTGTCCCTTTGGAATTGATTAGGTATTACTTTTCACTAGACTAGAGTCGTCGGCATAAATACCTCACTCTTACCTAATTCTACCGCCAAATAGCAGTGTCCACATTTGTGATTCGGTGTGAAGGATGAGAGGGGCAGTGAATTTACTGGGTAATGTAGTCGCGTAATCATACACGAGCTTCTCAACTTAGCAATGTAAAAAAAAACTAATCGACATAGTTCTTTAGTTGTGGAAGTTAGAGAACGACATTAGAAAATCGGCATAGCCGAGGGTACTGGCAGAGTAGAATAATACCTCTCTGTGTCGTAAGAGGCGACTACGCTACCAGAACCGACAGATGGCGGTATGTCCACCCGGAACAGTGTAGCACAAATGCACAAGGCGGGGATAAGCAGCAGAGACCCTTTCCCGAAAGCAGCGATTGCCCACAAGGAAGTCGATGTCTAACAGTTGACTTTCAATAGCTAGTATGATGATTGGAAAATCATGGTCTACATCGCAGGTGATCATGGAATGAACGTCGGAGTCCAGCAGTAGACCGTTAAAAAACTTGAGGTACAGGCATACAGGCAACATAGCCCTGATACTTTCATGTCATATGCAGTAGGTATATAGGGTCATAGGCCATCTTTATTAACACAATATTTACAGTAATTAACGTAATTATGATTTATAATTGCCAAGATCAAAACAGGAAGGTTTATAGTTGGAACTAAACTAAGAGATTTGCGTAACAAGTACGATTATCATAAATCAATAAACACAAATGAGAACTAAATAAACTGATAGATCATGTTTGAGAATAATATGTACAAAAACTAGTTTATTTCTTCCCAGATATCAATTTAAGCGCCTCTAAAAGAACTGTACCAAATATTGGATTACCATTATAGAGATTTATTTAAAATACACAATGTATTTTCTAGACTTGTATCCATAATCTATCTATACCGTGTGGTACCGGCAGAGTAGAACAGTACCTCCTCCTGTACCAGCTGTCGTAAGAGGCAACTAAGGAACCAGAACCGACAGATGGCGGTAAATCCATCCGAGCCAGTTTAGCTCAAATGGGTGGGGATGGGGATGGGGAGCAGCATTCGCGTCACGAAAGCTGCGCTCTGCGATTGCCAACACGCTTGTTCGGCGCGGAAATTATAGGCCATATTCCGCCCTTAAAACTTTCTTATAACTTTAGAAAAAAATCTTTATTAAAACTTTAAAAAAAGTGGTTTCAAATTACATTTAGTTTAAACGTTGCAGTGTTAAATATGTATTTGTTTATGATTTCACAAACTTAACTTATGTGACGTCATCCGCGTGGACTATTGTCGCGTCTTTTGCGTTATCATCGTCATTCAGCCATTGAGATTTCACTACTGGACATAGGCCTCTCCAAGGAAGGAGGTTTTTTGCCCATAATTGCCGCGCTGGGCAAGCGTGTTGGCAATCGCAGAGCGCAGCTTTCGCGACGAGGATTCTGCTGCCCATCACCGCCTTGTGCATTTGAACTGCACTGTTCCGGATGGATATACCGCCATCTGTCGGTTCTGGCACCTTAGTCGCCTCTTACGACACCTTGCGCAGTGGGAGGTACTATTCTACACTGCCGGTACCTCACGGCAATACTGTTTTTATATTATGTGTGTAATGTGTGCTTAAACTGTTACATACATTGGCAGATGTTAGGATAACATCAGCCCATGTACCATGTACTTATTTCAACAATTACACATTGTGTGTCTTGTTTTCAACAAACACAAGTCAAAGATCTCGTTAAAAAAATAACTTTGAAAGTGTCTAAGCAGTTAGGAAATTCAATGTTTGTTCATGTAGTATGTAAAAATATAAATATTTTAATATAATTTAATTACAATCATAAATTCTTTTGTCACAGTAGACATTGATACAAAAACTCACACCTTCTCATCAAGGTAAGTATTTACCTTGATGATATGTAATATTATAAATAAATATATAGTTTAAGGCAGTTGTGGCAAGGATATAAGTCAACAGAAAAATCACATAGATAATCATCATCGTCACGGCAGCCGTAAAATGTCCACTGCTGGACATAAGCCACCCCATTAAAGGGGAAAATTAAAGGGGGGAAATCCCCAGCTGGGCCAGCCTGGTGGCAATCGCAGAGCGTAGCTTCGCGACGGGAATGCTGCTGCATGCTGCATTCCCGCCCTGTTGCATTTGAGTTGCACTGCTTCGAATGGATCTCTTCGTAGTACCTCCCTGGGTAGTACTTACTACTGAGGTAACTCGTACCTCAGTAGTAAGTACTATTCTACTCTGCCGGTACCGCACGGCCAACAAATATAATACTTAAATACATATAAATGACACCCATCTACAGAACAAAAACGAATATGTATCATATAAATATTTGTATTGGGGATCCAATCCGTGACCTTTAGCTCACAAGATAGGATAACTAACATCTGCGCCATCCAGCCCCAATGTTATTTTGCAAAAAAAACCATACAATTTGTTGCTGCAATGTAACAGAAACATTAAACATAAACAAGTAAAATGGCTTTAAGTTCAATAAAAAGTACCTTTACTATAAATTAATGTTGTGCACTCTACAAGCCTTCCTATGCTACACTAAATACGTATATATATATATATATATATATATATATATTTGTCATAAAAAATATTGTGACTAAATTAAGATATAAATTATTATATATCTCATGTTGGATCTAACTGTACACAGTTACCAAAATAAAGTAAGAAATATATTCTCACCTGCAAATAAAAGTATCAATAAATAGATCAGAAATACCAAGAATAAACAAGCATGTATGTAGGGACTACAAGTTAAGGCAGCGAGTGGTATGCCATGGTTGTACCAATGAAGATTGTTAGTCACTACCTACCCCAATAGGACACTGGTGTAATGTATGTTGTTAAAGAATTTTATTAATTTATCAATAAATATTAGAAATATTTTATTTATTGTATATTCTTTATCTTTAAGGAAGTTGTGCGAAACCAAGAGCTATTAGGTATCAATAAAAATACTATTATCTGTTTAACCTTGAAGTTCTTTTAAATAATTATTTAATAATGTCCAAAATATTCCAGAGCACACTTGTCATTGTTACTTATAATTACCTCACTCTCACCTATTTCTACAGCTAAACTTCAGTGTTTTAATGGTTGTGGTTTAGTTTAAAGACTTAGGTTGAACTAAGTGAGAGAAAGGCAGTACAATTACTGGGTAATGTGACATAACATCTTCAACTCACAAGGTTTACAACTTACTAGAAATGTCTTCGTAATAATACAAGCATCTATTGGCTAAGGGGATTATTTTCATGCAAACTTCATAGCTATTTGTCAACTTAGTAGAATTAAAAAGATTGCTATATGACTGGCAGAAGTTCCATTAACAGAAACTACTAGGATTTACCACATCCTTAATCTACCATTTTTTCTAACAGGCTCTATTCATTATGCTTTCATATACAACCTGCAGTATACTTAGATTTAGAACCAAAATAGTGTGCATTATAAAGTTGAGTTTCAGTTGAGTTTATATACATCAAATAAGTTTAAGAGACTAACTGTTTGTATTTGGAAAGTCAAGATAAGTTAGTTTACAGTTTCTGTTTGTAAAAAAATAAGCAAATGATTAACTGTATCACAACACTATGCCCTTGGAATACAATTTACATAACAAAGTAAACAAAATAATGAACGCTGTGCATATACCTCATATGTGTATTTGTTTTCTCTATCACTTTACTGCAAATTACAAATTACATTTACCAAAACCAATTTTAAATGTGTCTCCTATAATAAATGTTTACATACATACATTGCAAAAAATACTGAAAAAATTAGATTTTCAAGAAATATGGACAAGAAACTACATTTTTGGAGAAGCCAATGCCCAGCAGTGGACTTTCCAATGGATGATAAGATGATGATAAATGTCATGTCAGTTTTGTACGGAAAATAATATATACATAATTTATATTAATGTAAACACTTATACAATACCGAGGTGGCTTCAAAGCCAACAAAAGATTATAAAGATACTATTTTTCCAATCAGAAAAAAATAATATCTGATGTAGAATCCAAATAAATTCCAAATGAAAATCACATGCAAACGTTGATTAGGTCACTAGGTAATCACGCGTACAGATAAGAAAAAAACACAAAATACTCACGGCGTAAACCCTTCGCTATGTTCACTGTAAAATTATTTAACACAGTCATTCTAATGTCCAACCGGCGATAGTGAGGTTATAAAAACTGTTAAGAAACTTTTTAACAAAAACGGCAATGATATCAACTATTATACAGCTTCAATTAATAATTGAAAACAGATTATTGTTCACAGCTCCGCAGGCAAACACGGTATGACGTAAAATTGGACAGTGCGATCAACTGTATATCATAAACAGAGGTGTGGCGATTAGATTGTGCCCTCGAAGCAGCAGTTAGTGTTAATGAACGCTGATAAGCCGGGTGTATTTATAGAATTCGCACACCTTTGTGGATTTACAAGTTGTGTTGTAGTGCGAACATTAAACGGATTCGACAACAAATGACACTGTCATTTTTATAAACAACATTGACACATGTCAAGTTGAAGTTTAATATTTCGTTCGGAAACCTCACGTGAAATAGAAAGTTGTCTTGGTAGAAAAACTTTTTAGCTCACTTTGTTTTAAATATTTTAAACGCGTCTGTTATTGATGATCATGATAAAACCAATACATAAAAATTACGCTATGTAATACGCTAAATTACGAAATAATATTAATACGATTGAAACGGCTAGCATAATCGCTTTTCCTACACATAAAAAACAATACTTATTATATTAAGTGTCCCAAAAATTCTAGGTTTATTGGAAAAAAGGTGATTAGCAATCAAAATTCCCCCTTAGGGAGTGCTATGTCCAGCAGTATGAATATTTATATTCCTTTGTAAAGTTTCCGTGTAACAGGATTAAATAAAACACGCATCAACTGGGTACTTGTATATTAGTTCCATTATAAAATAGCTAATAAACGTTACAAGCAGTAAATAACAAATTCAACAACACTATTCGCTTGACTTTCTCATTATTTACAAACATTATGAGGATTCTTTGACTTATTGACGCGACTTCCGTTGTACGCCACGCCACAGACTTGCGATCCACTGACATAATTATAATACGCTAATATAATGTCCACAACGCTACAGAACAAGCTATACAGATCAGTCAACCTTTTACAATCGAATTAAAACTAATTAATGAGAATAATAAGTCGACATTGTTTGTAAAAACTCAAGAGATTCGCATAGTTACATCTGTAGCCTTGCGTACATTAATTATCGTTCGTATCGAGGCGATATACATATGCCACTATTAAAACGCGTTGCGTGCAAGTCAATGCGAGCTTAATATATATTATTATCACAACCATTTTTCATGTCTTGGGTCAAACTATAATGAAATATTACATAAATTGACATTGTACTCCTCTTTTCTAGTTATAATACAATCCAAATCTAATGTAAAAAACATTTAGTATGAAAAACTTTCAGAACACGTGGTAAATGAAAAGTCTATGAAAATAATATCCGATATCACCAAAATACCTTCTTTATGCCGAAACCTGCATCGTTGGATCGTCTATTTTAGAAAATAAAGATTAAATTACAATCTGTACACAGAAAGCAAACATTTATTAAAATCAGATCAGTAGTTTCGTTTTTTTCCCGGTGAAACTCCGTTACACAAGATTTTTAAATACTTATATACATATTATTAATATTACAAGCGACTCTGCTAAGAAATTATTAAATAGATACGGACCAAAAACAAGTATAATCCTAAATAAAACTTTTAGGGTCTATTGGTGAAGTCAGATATAAGTCGGTATTAATTATCATCATTAAAATAAGGCCGCAGATGGTTATAGAAAGAAATTCCACATTACAACTGGTGCCACACAGATATTCCTCGGTACCGCAAGTTTGTGACGTATTACAAACCTTACACAGATGTCCTTAAAAGCTATATTGCAACAACGAAAGTCTAAGCCTTTATTGGCGTGAAAATTGACTCGAGAGCGCTTATATCCAATCGAACACCGCCACTCCAATTTTACTTTAAAAAGATGGCGATAAAACATCGCCATCACTGTCTGTCATATTTAAAAATAATATATTTATCTCTGTTCTTCAATGTGTCCACATGGTAAAATATTAGCGCCTTGTCAAATTTGACAGTCAAGTCTCATTAATAATAGCTTAATTAGAATGACAGATGTCAACTAGGCGCCAAAGGTTCTATCCCCACCCAGGATAAATATTTATATGTTGATATTTATGATTTTTCCATGCGTGGATATTAAATATATGTATTTAAGTAGTATATTTGTCAAGTCCGACATCGTACATCTAAGACGACCCGCCCGATAAGATTACCGCGAAAATCGCAGCCTTCCCCGCCCTCTCACACAACACGATCTTTAACACTGCACATGCATTCGTATAATAGAGAAGTACACCGCGCTCGCCGACGAACGCGTGCAGTCCCTGCCCCAACGAGCGATAACCGGCAGCCCTAGAGCTGCCAGGCTGTAGACTCCGACCGTTCTCTTTTGTTGAATTTCCTAATTAAATTCACCCTTAACGTCGGCCGCCCGAGCCTTTAGAGGCGCCCTCGGGCGACCGTCGATCCCGCTCAGGTCCCGCGAGCCTTGCAGGGGCGACCGTAGGTAAACGCGCGGTTGCAGCTGCGGGGTACGCAGGATAAATACAGGCCCCGCCGTCTTATTTCGGTGGCGGTGGAATTGACGTCTAGGTAGTACAGCAATAGGTTCGTCAAAAAAAAAGTATATTTGTGTGTATTAACATAAGTGCTTTAAGCGACTTATCACGTTATCAGGTCAATTTATGTAATTTATTATTTAACACTTGAAACGGTACTACAATGTGATCAGTCATTCTAATCAAGCTATATTTAAAGGAGTATAAGAACATAAACTAACCTTATTGGTGTAATTTTGTAACGTATTATTCAGACAAGGCACGAGATTATTCTCAATATAAAATACCAGAAACAACCAAAAAATTCTTTAGCTGAAAATGTAGACACACCAAAAAGCACAATTATCTGGAAACTCAACCGAACACGCTCTTACCAATAAAATTTCTAGAAAATAGTGATATGACCAATAAATAAATTTAACCTTACCTTCATAGGGAAGAAGGCACAACTGGGTTCTTAGCCTCTACCGCAATGTCTGCATGAGAATCGGTCAAGACCGTACCTACCGCGTAATTGATAATTATGATAGGTAGTGCCTACCGCGACCGCGACATGGCTCCACCATCTATTTTCATGATCGAGTAACAAATACTTTGCTCATGCATAGTCTTTTCTAATTTTACTTCTTTTATTATTACACCAAGTCGACAAACAAGCATACAGTGATAGTAAGAGTCACCGCAGCCTATGTAAGCTCGTGATATCACAAGGATATCACTAAAGCGTTGCCAACCTTGTGACTTAAAGATGTAACGTCACATTACACTGCCTCTCTCGCCCTTCAAACCGGAACACAGCAATGCGAACACTGCTTTGACAATAGAAATAGGTGAGAGTGAGCTACCAATGCAGACGATTTTTGTAAGAAGTCCATCTTGTATCATACAGTCAACTGTGAAGACATATTTCTTCAAGTGGTCTACTAGTTGAGCTAGGAAAGAGCGAGCTCGATGAATCAATGAATAACTTACAATCTATTTTATCTATTTTGGCAGTGCGCGTAAAATTTTGAATGGGAAGTAACAATTTTCAAATTACGCTATATATATAAATATATTTAGGTACATAAAATAATTGAATAATTCACACCAAAACTCACTCAGGAATGTATGGGGTTTGTTAAACGACAGAAAACACTGTTAGTAGATTTTAATTAAATGTGCAGACAATAAATAACCTAAATGTTGCGCCGGTTCGAATACCAAATGATTTGTTCATTTCTGCTCATTACTAACTAATTGAACTGAATTTAAGTCTGCGCATGCGCACTTACCCGCCCTCACTGGAGCGAAAAGGACAGCACGATTAGACCAAGTCCAGTTGCATTTTAGTCAAGGTTTTATTCAAATTAACAATTTTTCTATAGTAATATTTGTGCAAAAACGCAAGGCTGTTTTTGTATGAAAAAGTAACCGCTAAATTCCATAGACATAAAGAAAACTCCATTGCCTTCACATTAATTACAAATAGGTATTTTGCGTGTTGCCACTTAAAACATGCAATTATAGGCCAATTCCCCCTTCATTGGGGCGACCAACGTCCAACAGTGGACGTTTTACGGCTGCTATGGTGACGATATTGATTTTTTTTTATCATCATCAAATCAACATAATATAGCTATTGCTTTTCCATCACCAATATTATATCTAACCGCCAAATCGCACAAATATAACTAACGAATTTTCAAACAGTATAACATTTATCGTTAAACGAAAGAAGCGCTAACCTAGTTCAAGATATCACTCACGCAACGTGAAATAACCGGTATTTCTCAAAACTGAAGGTTCAATTTCCTCTTTCGTTTAACACTAAAGTAGGCATTTAATGCGCAAAATATATATTCAGTTTTCACCCACAAGCGTTTGACTAGAAAAAGCATTGAGTATACTAGTGTGGGGAATGGCCGAAATGTATCATTCAGGGAGAACGTCCAAGGCGTTTGCTGCGACTCAGTATTGCGACCGGTCGCATGTCTGTGGCGTCTGAGACGATTTAACAACTATATAGTCTTACTAGCTGTGCCCGCGACTTCGTCCGCGTGGAATAGTTTTTTGGGTACTATACCTATTTACTTCAAATTATATAAACTTTGAATGTCACGTTTATTTATATCGAATCAATGGCCTGAAAAATAAGTTTTAAGTTTCTAGCTCTAAAAATAGCGATCCATGCAAACAACTTTTCATCCCCCCTTGC